>JAQIXA010002527.1:0-17543 GCA_034699045.1 Nanhermannia cf. coronata Gr-Ori-00579 | reverse complement strand
GCAACTTGTGATATCTTCATTGCTTTGCTCGCACAATTAATAATCAACTTCTAGTGAGTTGATTAAAGCCTAGTTATATTTTGAAATGAAAGTGTGTAAATATGCAATTAGAAACCAGACCAGGCTGTCCAAATTTCATAAAAAAAATTCCAAATTTCCGAACTGTCCCTAATCTACCTTAGACAAAAGTGTCCTTAATCTTTTATATTTAAAATGGTAAATTTTCTTACTTTCAAATAATTAACAACTCTAAACCTTCGAAATTACTGAAAATTTATAAATCAAAATTGTTTCAAATTTTTTTAATTTTAAAATTTGAAGACACCTGAATTGGAAAATCCAGTTGCTTTACACTCGATCACAGCCATCCCGATGGGTAAATGGTCTTTGGATTATATCAGACCCAAAGAATTTTGCGTTATGAAGAAGGGAAGCTGTATTGAGTCCTCATATGATCTACCACCTGATTCTATAAAGGTAGTTAAATATAGATAATCTAACGGTAAATTGAAATTGCTGACAAAAACTATTCGATCCCATTATATTAAATTGCAAAAAAAGTATAATCAAAATGTGGCCTACTTTACCTGGAAGGTCAAATTATTGCAAAAATTGGAAAAAATTGAATCTTTATCCAACTGGGTCTATGGGGGCTATTCAATTGAATTTAGAAAAAAATCAAGTTCAAGATTTGTATAGAAATTCTGTTTGAATTTTGCGAGATTTTGAACTACCTACTTGAATGTAGGGTGTATTTATTTTGGGCTCATATCACTTGGGTTCTATTGGGTTCTACTACTGCTGGGATATAAGTCCGTAAAATTGCATTTATAAAGGATAATAGTAGGTGAAATATCGGTGAACTGTCAATTTAGAGACAATAATAATAATAGATAGTTTAAAAAAGTGTTTAAAACCATCAGAAAAAGCTCGATTTTTTTAAATTGAAAATTTTACTTTTAAAGCCAAATTAAATGAAATGATTGACAAAATTGTCTTAAAATTCAATAGATTATATGTTGTTCTATCATTTATTGGATTTGTAAAATATTTGGAATTTTTGACAATTTGAAGCTTTCATTTACTGTAGATATAAATTTTTGAGATTAAGTCTACAGTAAAATTTCAACATAATCAGATCCTATAACCTATTTAGACAAGCCTTTTCTACCTTGATATCGTACGAGAATTTTTGCAAAATTTGTATCTTCTCAGAGATCTCACTATAACGGCACTATCTTTAGCAGTATTTTAGTTAAAAAATTGCCTTCTTCTGGGACCTAATAAGACCTTGAGTGCCGCTATAAAGATATTGTATTAATAATTTTACAACAATTTGAAGCTTTTAAGTATGGTAAATGGTACCCTAAATATAATTTTAAAAAAAAAGGAATTTCGATCAAACATTTCTACTTTTTGTTATTTCAGATGGGTTCTAAAGTTCAAAAAAGATTCTTTAAAAATTGTGAAATTTTTAGTTTAAATTACAAATATTCTATCAAAATTGAGTTAGTATCTACCTAGTATGAAGCTAGGTACCTAGCATCATTCAAAACGAGAAATATCTTTGGGTGAAATATCTTTTTAAAAAGTAAAATTTGATCAAAATTTCATACTTTGTATTGCAAATGGATTCAAAAATTTGCAAAAATTCTCTCAAAAAAATGTTATCTAAAAGGTCAAATGAAGGAAATAACATTTCATTTGACCTTTTGGGTCAGCAGCATTGCCCAAAAATTTGGGAAATATGTTGACTTTGATTTTAACTTTGCGTTTATTATAATGAGATCGAGTAGTTTTGAAATCAATTTACCTGGTAAGTACTTGCTTCAATTAGTATCAAATTTTAAAAATTTTGAAATTTTGAAATTTTTGTTCAGGTCGAGGCTGAGCTAGGTCGTGAAGATTCGGGTGAAGAAATTCCAGAAGGTTCTTCGACCGAAGATGACAAAAAACTCGTCGTTTTGGACGCAAAAGATCGGACTATCGAACTCTCAGGAAAAGTACCAAATGCTGGATATTACACATTTTTGGTTCATTATCATCAACCTGAGAATCCTGGTAAGAGATTATCATATATTTAGGGGTATATCAGGGATAGTTCCGACTTTTTTTTTGAAATCTGGATTTGGATAGCCTAAGTAAAGTTCTATTCAACAAACAGATATTTAAACCTACAGACTGGCTATTGAATCTAAATTGCAATTTATTTGCATTTTTAAAACAGATAAAAAGTAAACGGATTTGAATTAAATAGTATAGTATTCTTATCTCAATTTTCAATTTTGAAATCCTAGTTTTCGACTACTTACTACTTGACAACTGTACTAGAAAATCTAGAATTTCCAAATTGGAGATTGAGATAAGAATACAATCAAAAGTTCTCGTATCTATAATGCCAAATTTTTTTTAAACCCAACAAAATTTGTCAAATTTTAAATTTAGATGTGTTAGAAAAATTCTGTTTTTTATGAAATTTTTTTTTTACAAAACACCATTTTTCAGAAAATGAATAGGATTTTATACAAAATTTCTTGATTTTTTGAATAAAATCAGGTAAATAAATAACGATGAAAAACAGTTCATTTTGTCAATTTGTGTCTGAAGCCAATATATTATTATTGGCCGTTTTTTAAAAGAAAAGAATTCGATTTACTTGAAATATTGAGCATAATTTTGAGCATTTTTCAGGATCTGCATAAATCATCGTAAAGCATTATTTGAATCGTCATGTTATAAAGCATATTTATAAACACTATTAAGTATCTTTTAAACAGCCTTGAATAATTAAGTGTCGACTGTTAAGTTACAAAGAATATCTTTGAGTTTTAATGGGCTTTATGGCCTTTATATGAGTTTTAACATGCAAGGGCCTGAAAACCAAAGAGACCTTTTTGACAAATTTTGACCGATTTTGACAAATTTTGACTTTGGAAAATTTTTGAATATCGACAATTTTTGACCAATTTGATTTTTGACAAATGACCTATTTTGACCAATTATGACAAAAGGTCTCTTCGGCTTTCAGGCCTTTATTATGTTAAACTTAATATAATGGTCCAAAAGCCCATTTTAACCCAAAGATATCACATTTTTGTAAATGTTAAAATACGATTTGGATATATTTATCCAAATAACATATAATAAGTACCCTATATAAGGTTTAACCTATAAAAAATTTGGGTAGGTTCCCAAATCTAGTCCAGTATCTCAAATTGAAACCTAAATTTTTTGAAATTTTGAACTTTCAGACTTTTTGTTGGACGCTGTCATCGAGAATGGTCAACATTACGAGGCGAAGGTTCCAGTGGTCCACTGTCCATCTACTTCCGGTTGTAGAACCCTAGTCTCCCAGGAAGAAAGCTCAAGATTTTACATCGAAGAAAACTTCAAAATCACCCTCAAATCACCTAAAAAAGTGTGGATTGACTATATCCTGATAGTCCCATCATACTATGAGGATATCAGCCAGTTTGAGAAATATTTGGGTCAAAGGGCATTCGATGAGACTCGAAGGTTTATCGCCGAATGCGGGAAAAATCACATGTTTATTCAAAATAAAACTGGATTTTGTCGAGATTCTGTCTTTTCACTCACGTCTGAATTCAACAATGGAGCTCTACCTTGCAACTGCGATTTCTCAGGTTTCTCAAATTTTACAAAATTTCCCCAAAATCTCAAATTTTTACACATTTTTTCTCAAAAAAGTTGAAACATCTTTAAAAATTCATTATTTTAGACCTACTTCAATTTGAAAACCAGGATTTCAAATTGAAAATTAGGATTAGAATCCTAGTTTTCGTAGATTTTGTAAGGCTCTGATTTAATTTCATCACTATTCTAGTTGAATTTGCCCATTTATTATTGAAATAACTTTACTCCTGTATGAAATTAATCTAAATTAAAAAAAAATCTATGTCTAACGTTAACTATCCATCTCTAATGTTAACTATCCTAAATCCTAACCTAAACTAGGTATATATTTTTTGAGTTGTAAGGGATATATCCAACTAATAAAGGAATGAAATTAAACAAGAGTCTTAAAACACTTTAGATTTCAAATTTTCAATTTGAAATCCTAGTTTTCGTCCATTTGATTACTGTACGAAATCTAGGATTTCAAAATTTGCTATTTGAGATAAATACCATATAATATGATGATATAAAATCTAATTTGAAAAAGTTACAATTTTAGGTTTGATAATAATATTAAAGGATTCAAAGTAGGTAGGGTACTTAAAAAAAACTCGTGATTTTTAAAAATGTACCTGACTTGAAAAATGACAATTTTAACTCAATTTAACGCGAAAATTTGAACGTAAAGTTTCTCTTTGAAATCCCAGTTTTCGTCTTGTATATATTTAATTACATTACGAAATCTAAGATTTCAAAATTTAGATAATATTACGAATTTAAAAAATTCTTAAAATGTCAGAATTTGACGATGTTTTCAGTTTGATTTTGAGTTCTCATTTTTAAATATTTTTACGAGTATTACCTATGTATCAGTAGGTACCTACAAGAAGAGTTAAAAATTTAAATAATTTTGTAATACTAATGGTAGGGAAGCAATCCCTTACTAGGATTTAATTAACTTCTCATTTACAGTTAACTATTAATAGCAAAGCAGCGTTGAAGATCTCACAAATCAATTTTTGAATTCAACTCCTGGATCAAATGAATCTCGGTCATTGACCCTTTTAGGCTCTTAAATCTAACTTGTGTATACATGAGGAACCCTTAAAGAGTTGGTAGTGCCCCCTAAGGGATAAAAAAAGCTAAAATTTTGATCGAAATGGCACAACTATACCTTATTAGGATCCTTCAATGCCAAGTTTGGTTTAAATCTGTCCTATAGTTTTCGAGTTATCCCGCAAAAGACAGACAGACAGACAGACAGAAAGACAAATTGCAAGCAAAGTTGATAAGTAGTCCCTTCGATCACACAAAAAAGACGGATTTTTAAGGCTTTATCTCAAATCTCAAGTCTCAAAATTTTGAGTTTTGTAATCCTACAATATCAAAAATATATACGAATACCAGTATTATGAAAATATTAGTTTTTCATTTTTCTACTTTAAGAATCCAATGATTTTTAAAAGAATGCAACTCCAAAAACGGAAATTGTAACTGAATTTAACGCAATTTATTTTTTAGTTATAATAACGATTTTTCCTGTTGATTAGGTATACCTAAGGTACAAATTGTAATATGAGATAAGAACATAATGAAAAAGTTAAAAAAAAAAATCCTGACTTTGACGATATTTTCAGATATTTCTCCTTAAATTTGCCCATTTTTCATATTAGATATTTTAAAACTACCTAATTTTTATCCTCTCTTTCAGATACATATTATATTAGTTTGGTACCTTCATATAGGTATATCCATAATCAAAAATTCAAAATCATTTTTGTAAAACTGGTACATAACCTACTACATCTATGTAATTATTGAAGCATTTGTTCAATGTTATTAATGGCCAGTTCAGTATTTTATAAAACATTTAAAATTCCTAATACAGATTTTGAAATATAATTTTTAGATGTGTACTCTGACACTTATTTCTGAGAATTTTTAGAGATTTTGTTACTTTTTCTTCAATTGAAATTATAGATCTAGAGATAGAGATACTTGTATGATCATTTTTAAGTTTTTTTTTGAAAATTTCAGGATCTTTGAGTTTCGACTGTGAGGAATTTGGGGGTCAATGTAAATGTAGGGAGAATATGATCGGTCGAAGGTAAGAATAACCATTTTCAGATCTAATTTCGATATCTAATACCGATAAACACCGATTACCGACAAAAGATACCGATAAAAACCGAAAAAATTATAAAAAATTTGAATTTTGGTCTAATTTTTTATAGATGTGAAAAATGTCGAACTGGATTTTTTGGGTTTCCAAATTGCAAACCTTGTGATTGTCCTTCAACAGCACTTTGTGATGAAGTCACTGGAGGTCAGTTTTACATTTTTTTCAGGCTCGGTTTAATCTCATCCCTTTTTTGGTTGAATTTGTCCTATATTTTTGGTCTAAATTTACTCCTTCGAGCGTATGAAATAAACCCAATTTAAATAAAAATCCTAACCTAATCTAACAAAAAAATTTGGATTTCATACAGTGGTAAAGTTAGACCTAAAATATAGGAGTAAATTCAACTAAAATAGGGATGAAATTAAACTTAAATCAGATCTTAAAACACTTTTAGATCTAACTACTTTTATAGAAAATAGAAACAATTATGAGTGACTTATCTAATTTTTAAATTTTTCGAAAATTTTGATTTCTTAAAAATCTTTTGGCGTTTTTACTTGAATACTTTAATGAAAATATTCTCATATCGATTTTCAATTTGAAATCCTAGTTTTCGTACATTTGAAATCTAAGATTTCAATTGAATTTTTAGATAAAAGTCTGCCATTATAAAATAAGGACTTAGGTTCAGTTCAGTGTCATCCCTATTTTGGTTGAATTTACCCCTATATTTTAGGTCTAAAATTGCAATCACAGCATGAAATTGACTTAAAATTCTTGAAAATTGTAAACTATAAAACCTATACTAAACTCTAAACTAGCAAATTTTGGGTTAATTTCATACCCCTGCAGGGGTAAATTCAACCAAAATAGAGATGAAATTAAATATTTAAATACCAAAAAAATTTACATTTTGTAAAATTTGGCTTGATTTTCTTTAGATTCTATATGAGGGTAAATAGATATGACATATTTTACCAATATTAATATAAATTAAGTATAATTTCATCCCTATTCAGGTTGAATTTACCCCTATATTTTAGGTCTAACATCAAAATCAGAGTATGAAATTAACCCAAAAATTCTTTTAGTTTTACTTAGGCAAGGATTTTCAAAAATTTAAAGTTAATTTCATACTGTGATTGCGATATTAGACCAAAAATATAGGGGTAAATTCAACCAAAATATGGATGAGATTAAACACAAGTCTTTTTTTCAAATGCCTAAAAATGCCTATATCTTAAAGAACTTTACTTAGGAATCTAATTTAGAAATTTTGCAAAATTTTGGTTACTTAAAAAACTTTTGGCGTTTTTAATGTATAATGTATTGAATGCATTAAATTTTTGTGCAGAGATAATGTATTCTTATCTCGATTTTCAATTTGAAATCCTAGTTTTCTCACATTTGATTGCGAAATCTAGGATTTCAATTGAATTTTAAGATTAGAATACCATAATAAAGACATTTTTTAAAAGATTTTTTTGTTTATTTCAGAGTGCATTTGTCCACCGAATGTGATTGGTGATCGTTGTCAAAATTGTGCCGCTCAAACCTATGGATTTGACCCAATGATTGGCTGTGAAGACTGTAACTGCAACCACCTTGGGGTCGTCGAAGGGAACCTTCAATGTGACCTTGAAAATGGTTGGTTTATACCAAAAAATTTACTTTTTTATGGCAGATTTCTCAAAAAGATGTATTCAGTTTTCAGGCCTTTGCATGTTAAACCTCCTCATATAAAGGCCAGAAACTCATTAAAACCCGAATATATCCTTTATAAAAACCGTAAATTATTTATCAAAAATTGAAAAAACGAGCAAAAACCATATAAAATTCTTAAAAATTCAACTTTTATGATCAAATAAATCCAATATTTTTATACCGAATCTAAAGGATCTATTAGGCTTTCAAGCCTTTGCATGTTAAATCTCATATAAAGGCCAGAAACCCCAAAGAGATCCTTTAGGAAAAAAATTTAAAAACTAATTTTAACTTTTTTTTTGATTTTAGGCCAATGTGAATGCAAGCAAAATGTAAGCTATTTTTCTAAAATATTTTGCCAAAATTTATAGAAATTTTTCTATCAGATTGTAGGTAGAAATTGTGAAAAATGCCTTGCAGGGTACTCTTTCTTCCCCTTTTGTAAGTATCATATCCTATCAGGCCAAAATTTGCAAAATTTTGAATAATTTTGATTTTTAAAAGGTCAACTGTGTGATTGCGATGTTCGTGGAACTACTGAGGAAATCTGTGATCAAGTAAGTAGTTTTTTTTAAAAATATCTCTTTTAAACTTTTAAACAACAATTAATTTAATTTCATCCCTAGTTTGGTTGAATTTACCCTCATTTTTGATCGATCTGTATGAAATTTTTTTAGTTTAGTTTAGGGAATGTTATGTAAGGTTAGAATTTTAAAAAAATTGGGTTGATTCCATACAGAGGTCAAATTAGACCAAGAATATAGGGGTAAATTCAATTAGATAAAGATGATATTAAATCAGAGCCCTACGAAAGCTAAGATTATCAATTTTGAATTTGAAATCCTCGTTTTCGTCCATTTGATTATATCAGTATTACGATATCTGCGGGGATTTCAAAATTGAATTTTGAATTAAGAGAAAGACTAGTCCTTTACCTTACCTATAAAAGTAAATTTTTAGAAAAATTGTTCAAAAAAACGTCAAATGTGTTTTAAACAAGCAAATTTTTGCTAAAATTTTGAAATTAGATGTAAGAGTTCAAGAGGGGTTTAAATCGTAATTATCAATGCAATGTATATGTAGGTATAATTTTTTTAATATACGGATACATACATTAGGGACATATATAAAAACCACCCTGTACATATATGGTCACATTTAGCGGTAATAATTTTAGCGATTTATTTCGGCTTTTCGAATAACTAGAAATAAAATCGCTAAAACTAAGAGTAGAACCTCTAAAGACCAAATATATTTAAATAAAATTATACCTACAATATATTGCATATACCTAGTTAATTAAACTGAAGACCTCAATGTTAAGAATGTAAGTATCTAGGTAATCTCAAAATTTTAACAAATTTTGCTACTTTAAAAAACATTTGACGTTTTTTTTGAATATTTTTCCTAAAATTTTTACTTTTATAGGTAGGTAAAAATAAAGGTCTTTTTCTTATTTCAAATCGATTTTGGAATCCTATGATATCGTAATACTGCAGATATAATCAAATGGACGAAAACCAGGATTTCAAATTGAAAATTGAGATTAGAACGGATTTAATCTCATCTCTATTTCGGTTGAATTTACCACTATGTATAATTATTGTCTAACTTTACCCTTGCTTGTATGATATTAACCCAATATGTTTTAAATTTAGGTTAATTTAGGATAGGGAAAAATAAGGATACTTCTGGGTTTGGGTTGCTTTCATACAGGACTCCTGTAACAGGAGTAAAGTTAAACCAAAAATATATGGGTAAATTCAACCAAAATAGAGATGAAGACAAAACATATTTCTTGTTTATTTCTAACCTAACATATTTCTAACCTAGAGAAATGTTGATATTTTTATTTCAAAATACCTAACAATATGTTTATTTATAGAAAAAATTCAACCTCTCTCGTTTTCAGATCAGAATCAATATATTTTTCAAAAATTTTTAAACAAAAATTATCTTTTAAACTCGAATTAAGATTTAACTCGAGATAAGACCAAATAATATTACTAATATCATACATAGATTTACATTGCAATAAATCAAACTATTCTGTATCTAATTTGAAAATTTTAGCAAAAATTTGCTTGTTTAAAACACATTTGACGTTTTTTGGAATGTTTTTTCTAAAACTTTTACTTTTATAGGTAGGGAAATGTATAGTCTTTTTCTTATTTCAAAATTCAATTTTGGAATCACTTGATATCGTAATGCTGATATAATCAAAAGGACGAAAACTAGGATTTCAAATTGAAAATTGAGATAAGAATCCTAGCTTTAGTAGGGCTAGGATTTTATCTCATCTCTATTTTGGTTGAATTTACACCTATATTTACACCTATCTAAACTTGTCATTGTATGAAATCCTAACCTAATTTAAGGTAGCTAAATTAAATATTTTGGGTTAATTTCATACAATGACAAGTTTAGACCAAAAATATAGGTGTAAATTCAACCAAAATAGAGATGAGATAAAATCCTAGCCCTACAAAAGTTAGGATTCTCAATTTACAATTTACAATTTACAATTTGAAATCCTAGTTTTCGTCCATTTGATTATATCAGTAGGGTTAGTGTTACGATATCAAGGGATTCCAAAATTGAATTTTGAGAAAAAGTCAAATTTTTAGGAAAATACATTCAAAAACACGTCAAATATTTTTTAAAGAAGCAAAATTTGTTAAAATTTTGAAATTAGATCTGTCCAATCTAATATTAGAAAGTAATCATCAATGCTAATGTATATGGTAGGTATAATTTTAAAAAATATATTTGATCTCATTATAGGGGTAATAAATAGCTTTAGCGATTTTAATTTCCGTTCATAAAATGATATCTTTGGGTTTTTAATGGGCTTTCTGGTCTTTATATGGGGTTTAAGCATGCAAAGGCCTGATAGCAGAATACATCATTTGAATCTATAAATATAAAAAAAATTTAGTTTTTTCTAAGTTTTTTGAGTCAAATTTTCTAAAATCACCATTCGAATTTCTCAAAAATATTCAGGATTTTTGTGAGCTTTAAAAATCTTAGATTTTAAAAAGTTGATTAAAAATTTAAAGGATACATTGGGCCTTTACCCTGTTAAATCTCATATAAAGGCCAGAAAGCCCATTAGAACCCAAAGATATCCTTTTCCACACAAATTTTTAAACTTAAACTCGAATTAACCGAATTAAAATTGCTTTAATTATTACCGCTAATGTGTACAAATATATTTTTTTTAAATTATACTACCATACATTGCATTGATAACTAAAATGAGGATTTAAACTCAGATTTATCTAAATGCAAAATTTTAACAAATTTTGCCTATTTAAAAAACTATTTGATGTTTCATTGAATACTTTTCCTAAAAAATTAATTTTTATAGGCAGGGAAATGTAGGTTTATCTTATTTCAAGAATTTTGAAATCCCTTGACGAAAACTCGGATTTCAAGTTGAAAATTGAGAATCCGATCTTTCGTTGGGCTCTAATTTAATCTCATCCCTATTTTGGTTGAATTTACCCTTATATGTTTGGTCTAAATTTACATTTGTATGAAATGAACCCAATTTTAAAAAAATACTACACTAACTTAACCTAATTTAAGCTAGACTAAGAAAATTTTGCTTTAATTTCATACATTGGTAAAGTTAGGCCAAAAATATAGGGTCAAATTCAACTAAAATAGGGGTGAAATTAAACTTTAGTCTACAATTATTTCAAAATGCTCGTAGTATTAGATTCATTTTTTGTAACTTGTACCTTACTTAATTTACCTATCAAAATATTTTGAAATTTTTTAACGACAAAAAGCATAAAAAAGACTCAAAAAGGGCTTGATTTATTACAGGTTAATTACAAATTCGGTTTTTGAGACTTACCTATCTATCTTTAGTAAAAACCTAAGCTTTTCAAAATTTTGACCTAATTTGATTAAAAAAGTCAAAACAAATCAAATTTGACCTAATTTAATCTAATTTGTATTCAAAAAATCTAATTGTCTTTAAAAAAAAACTGAACTGATAACGGCTCTAATATGTCCTTCTGGCCAAGGATCCAGAAAGTCATAATTTTACCGATTTTCTAGCTGTAAACTGTAAAGATTTTAGCGAGATTTACCGATAAAAAACCGATTTTTATGATTTTTTTAAAGGAATCTTCGCAATGTTCTTGCAAAATAAACGTTGAAGGTCGATCTTGCGAAAATTGTAAAATGGGAAGTTACAATTTGGAGGAAAAAAACCCAACTGGATGCTCGAAATGTTTCTGTTTTGGAAAAACCTCAAGATGTTCCTCAAGTTCTCTTTTCTGGAAGCAAATCACACCAAGGAAATCCCAATGGAAGGCTGTAGGACTTGACCCAAGCAAAATATCAGCAAATGGAAAAAATTATGATGTCGAATATGAGGAAATTTCATCAGAAGAGGAAGCTCAAGGTCAATTTATCCCAGTTTATATCCCAGAAGGGTCAATTCCTTCTGTGAATGAATCTCATGTCATCTATTTCTCGGCTGATTTGTCCAAGGGAAGTTTTTTGAATTCTTTTGGAGCGAAATTGGTGTATTTTGCTATTTCTGATCCTGAGGATAATACAGATCGAGATACTTTTGGGTAAATATTATATGTAATACACTATAGCCAAGTTCTCCTATATCAATATTGGTAACTCCCAGGTTAATAAAGTATAGGTTTTAACAGGTTAAAATTTTTCAAAACACAGGTTTTCAGGTCATAAAACAGGTTTTTATAAACTTGAGCTAATTCAAGTTAACTCAATAAAAAAAAGTCTTCATACCTTTTACTGTCTACCTGTAAAACCTGTTGTTTTTACAGGTCAGTTGAATCAAAAAACCTGAGGTTTTTTAACAACCTTGCTCTGTATTCTGCAATATGAGTAAAAAAAACTCTGTTTTCCAGGTCACCAGATGTCATTTTGGAAGCTCGGGATCTTTCAAACCAACCGCTAATTTTGATGTATTTTTCGGTTGAGCATTTGGATGGCGACCATGCCATGCGAATTACCCTTCGGTTGACAGAAGAGAATTTCGTTGTGTACTCGAGCTCAGGAGGGCTAATTTCTGCGACGAGAGAACAGGTGACTAATAACCAAATACAATTAATTAATTATAAAATACAGGGTCTTTCAGAATAAGATGACGAAAATGAGTATGGTATAAACCATTTCAACCAGCATTTCTAATTTCTATATCTAAAAATTGGAATTTTTGTCGCATTTTAACATCAACTATCGCGGAATTGACATTAAAGTTTGATTTTTTAAAAACTATATTGGCTCAAAAATGAATTTCAGATATTGAATTTTACATTTTAGGTTTTTTAGAAACTCAAATATCTGCTGTCAAATATCTAAGGGTAGATTAGGGATAGTTCTGAAATGTTTTTCTGACCTATCTCTAATTTTGAAACTCTGTTTTCATATGAGCCACTTAATTTGACTTGAAATTTTTATAGTGTATCATATAAAGATGTTGAAAATGTTTAGCCTTTAACATAGTATAGACCGGATTAGATTTTTAAACAAGTGAGATATCAAATCGATTGGAAATTTAACGGAGATCACGAATCTCTTAAGCATTTTTATGCCAAGACAGTCTACTATATTAAACCCTAATTTTCGCCATCTTATTAAAAAAACCATCTTGTATATTAATGCATAATTATTTTATAAATTGTAGGTCATGATTGCCTTGAGAGGTTTACAAAAAATATACTTGAGAGCCACCTACTGGCGAAATACTCGAGAAGCCAAATTGGGAGCCTTCACTATTGACATTGCAACTGAAGAATTCACCCAGGAAATGGACGAGGAAGAAGATAAAGCACTTTCTGTCGAACACTGGTAATTTTACATATAGAATAACGCCGGAAATTAGGTTATTAATTTGATTATTTTTTAGCCAATGTCCAAGGAATTATCAGGTAGATAATTAAAAATATTAATTAATTATTAATAACCATATTTATGTATTAATTAAAATTAATTAATTAACTATTTAATTAGGGTCTATCTTGTGAAGAATGTAGTCCAGGTTATTTCCGATCAAGTGCTGGCCCTTTTGGCGGTTTTTGTATCCCCTGCGAGTGTAATGGTCATTCGGATACTTGCGATCCAGACACAGGAATCTGCATTGATTGTCGATATAATACTACTGGAGATCATTGCGAAAAGTGCCAAGGTGAGAATGGCTCCAAATTTAAAAAATTACAGCTGAATTTAATATAACGTACCCGGGATATAGCGTTCTAAATTAGAACTTCTAATTCTAATGGATATAACGTACGCTTTCTCTTAAGGCTACATGACATGTAAAATATCCTCGTTATTACGTCTTCGGTTATAAAGTATTTTTCATCGCCCCTTGGGGCTGTTATAAAGAAGTTTGACAATGGTATTTTTTTATTTTACAGCTGGATATCATGGTGATGCAAAAAACGGTACTCCATATGACTGTCTCATCTGTGCATGCCCTCTACCACTCGTCTCGAATAATTTTGCTTCGAGTTGTGAACTCTCTTCAGATGGTCTTGAAATTCACTGTCAATGTGCAGAAGGTAAATTTTTTGTAGAAAAAGTTCTAAGAGTGTCCTAAATTTTTTTAATTTGAAAAATTCCAGGTTATGCGGGGTCTCGTTGTGAAGTCTGCGCTTCAGGGTATTTTGGAAGTCCTGAAATTCCTGGAGAAACTTGCCAACCCTGCCAGTGTTCTGAGAATATAGATGTGAATGACCCCTATGCTTGTGACCGAGTCTCCGGCGCTTGTCTTAATTGTCTCAATAATACTGCAAATTCTGGGCAAAATGGAGCTTGCGATATTTGTGCTCCAGGTACTAAAAAATAAGAAAAAGCACACTAACAATGAGTATCTTGCAAAAATTAGCTAAATGTCCGCCTATTTAGGCGAAATTTTTGACCATTTTCAACAATTTTCTTTCAAAATTTCCTAAAATTTTGGGATAGTTTTGAAAGGATTTGTTTTCATATGAACCAGTTGACCTTTTGACCCAAATTGAAAGAGTCTAAATTCTAAATTTTGTCCAGGGTATCACGGAGAAGCTGTTATGAAGAAAAATTGCAAAAAATGCGACTGTAACGAATGCGGAACTGAAGAATGCGATCATACCAATGGCGAATGCAGGCATGATATTTTCAATTTTCATTTTTGTAATTTTTGTTTAACTTTTTTCATTTTTAGATGCTTGAATAACATAATAGGAGTAAATTGTAAGTACCCAAGTACCCAATAGTAATTTTAATATATATAATACGATATTCTAAATGGCTTTGATTTAATCTCATCCCTATTTTGATTGAATTTACCCCTAAAATTTTGGTCTGACATTATTCTTGAAAGAAATTAACACAAAATTTCTTACAAGAGTAAGGTTAGATCAAAAATATAGAGGTAAATTCAACCAAAATAGGGATGAAATTAATCACAATTCATTTTAAATAGGTGACCGATGTGCTCCTGATCATTTTGGCATGAGTCGATGTGACGGATCTGGATGTCATTTCTGGTAAATCGACTAAAATTTATGCAAAACAAAAAAAAATTTCAAAAATTTCATTATACATACCAATAGTGAATGTGGAATTGCATCATTTGACACTCAATGTGACGATTCTACAGGTCAATGCGAATGTCGAAAGGTTAGCCAAAATTTCAAAAATTGTCAATTTTTGTCAAAATTTTTCAAAATTTTACTTATTTCAAAATTTTTAGGGAGCTTCAGGCAGACGTTGCGAACGATGCGCACCAGGCTACTGGAATTATACCGAGGATGGTTGCCAATCTTGCGAATGTAATTTTACAAAATTTAGTTCAAAATTTTTAAAATTTTTAGAAATTTTTGCATTACAAAATCTTAGGTAATCAAGAATATGCGATTGGAGTCGGTTGTGATTGGCAAACTGGACAGTGCAGTTGTTTACCAGGTGTAGTTGGCGAAAAATGTGACAGATGTCCTCATCGATGGGTTCTTATCCAAGACCGAGGTTGTCAGGTTTGTGATTCTTGTCAACACCAACTTTTAGATGACACTGATGAACTCGCCCTACAACTTAACCCTGTTATAACGGACTTTGAATCTGTTGCTAAATCATATTTTACTGCTCAAAGACTCACTTATTTCAATGAGACAGCGACTGAAATGAAACCGAATGTGAAGCTTATGGACCCTACAAAAGTCGACCTGGGACCTTATACACAGTCACTTTTAGCCCTTGAAAATGAAAGCAAATCCTTGAAGCAAAAGGTTAGTTTTTGTTTTAGTTGTGCGAGCGAAGCGAGCACTTTGTTCATCTGTTTTTCAAGAATATTGGACCATTAGTTTTCCAAGAATTAACCAAAAAATGGCATGAAAGACCCTTATAGGGTCTAGTTGTGCCTTTTTCATTTCAAGAAGGCACCTTTTGTTGCTTTTCCCCTTTTAAGGCCCCTTTTAAGGGGAAAATTGTTCCGTTTTTAATTAAATTAATTTGGCATGAATTATCCTTATAAGGTCTATAAGGCCTTTTTGACAAAAATTTCAAATTGTCGCACTGTTAAAGGGTACTTTGGACCCTTTGGCTCTCCATACTAATCAAATGGGTAAAAAAATTAGATTTAAGATGCTTTAGGAAAAATCGATAACAGGTATTCTGATATTGACCGCAATTTGACCCCTATTTTAACATTTGTTATCGATAATTGAAATAATTTGTGACGCATTGCTCGCACAATTAACTAAAGAGTAGTAAATTAAATCCTAGTTTTGTAATTTAGAAAAGTTTACAAAAGGCTTAAAATATTTTATTTTTAGGCGGATGTGACAAGTGCCAGTTTGAAAGACAAGGCCAAGGTCTCACTGACACTTCGAGAAAACTCGATCGAAATCGAATCAAAAGTCCAGGAATCCGTCCATAAAGCCAGAATTGCCGTTTTTGAGACCAAAGATTTACTCGAAGGTTTGATGGCTGAAGAACAATTTTCTTCACCACAAACTGACCAGGCCCTTATCGAAGCTAAGGCTACAATTGATGTACTTCAAACAGTTGAGTTTGACCCCAGTGATGCGGAAAAAGAGCGTGAAATTTCATTACAAATTGTTCAAGATATGATGATATTTGTAGAACCAATAGCTGCCCTTCATAAGGACTTGAAAAAATATTCTGATAAAATTACCGAAATCAAGGATCGGATTAAAGACTTGAGAAATCAGTCAGATTATTCGGTCTCAACAGCTAAAAATGCAAATGAATATTCGTATAAGATTAAAGAGGGGAAATTTGAAATGAAGTTGAAATTACTTGAGGGTCGAGCTGAAGAGATGGTCGAGAATTTGGCGAATTCTACTGGGAAAAATAAAGGACTCCCCACCATTGTTAAGGAGGCTGAAGGATTCTTTCAAAATTCTGGTAAATTAAAAATTTTTTTCGAGCGAAGCGAACACTTACAAATCGACTTTGAATTATCGAAATTCTTGAATTTCAAGATACTTTTGACAGCTCAGCAAATCAAAAAAACCGAGTTTTTCGAAAATTTTTCAACTTTGCTTGTACTTTGTTCGTCTGTCTATCTGTCTGTCTGTATGTCTGTTCGTGGGCGGGATAACTCGGAAATTACTAGACCGATTTTAACAAATTGGCATAAATGACCCTTATATGGTCTAGTTGTGCCATTTCGATAAATATTTCTGATTATTCAAGAACTCTCCGAGGGTCTTCCCTTGGAGTACTTCAGAGCGTTTTCTCATGTTAATCAAATGGGAAATAAATCAAAAATGAAGTTTCAATGGCAAAATAGGTGTAATCGATAACTTATGGTTAGATTCCGAATTTGACCCAAGTTTGACCCCGAATAATGCGATAACATGAGATTTCATCAATGCTCTGCTCGAGCAATTAATAATTAACTGTTAACGAGTTAATTAGGTTAACGAGTTAATTAGCTGAACCTACCACCAGTAGGTTCAGCTAATGGTGAAGCATTAGCTGAACCTACTGGTGGTGAAGCATCTGCTGAACCTACTGGTGGTGAAGCATCTGCTGAACCAAGAGGTGTTGAGCCATTAGTTGAACCGAGTGGAAGTCGAAG
>JAQIXA010002526.1:0-17546 GCA_034699045.1 Nanhermannia cf. coronata Gr-Ori-00579 | reverse complement strand
TATACGAAAAAATAGGTACCAAGACAATAAAATTAGTTAATTTAAATTATTTTCGACCTATTTATTTTTATAATTAGGTAGAATTTAATTTTGAGTCTATAGAAACCCGGTAATATTATGTGTATTTATTATTGAGAAAGAATTGCTGGCTTGTGAAAAGAAAAAGAAAATTGCTTACTCTATAGATATAGACTGTTCTATAGCTATATTCTTACTATATAGATATAGACTGTTCAAGTTATATAGTATAAAAGCATTTGTGGCTAATAACAAAGCCGTAGTTATATAAAGTAATGATGATAAGAGTAGGGAAAGGTGCCAGATAAAAAAGTTTACTCTTTGGCTCGATTTATTATTGTAGAAAAATTCAAAACTTTTGCAAAATAGGTACATAAGGATAATATTAATACGAGTAGATACGACAAGACTAGAAAGTTTGACTTATTCGTATTTATAAAGCAATTTAGATAAAATCTCAAAAAAATATAAAATTCCCTCAAATTCAGCCGAAAATTGTCCAATTAACAAGAAAAATTCTCTCTATTTCGAATTTCGATAGAATATAATATTAACATTGAATAGAATTTAACACAGTTTCTCAAATGAATAAAATTACTGATACAAAATACAAACAGGCTTAAACCCTGTTTGTTTATTCAACAATTATTCAGGGGATTAGAAACTGGAGCATTTATAGTAGGGTACAAGGGTTATTCGGCTTTATTAGATTCAAAAGACTCAAATCTCATTATTTACTAGATTTACTCAAATTTCTTGATTCAAACCGACTTATCCTTAAATATCAAAAAAACTTCATTTTATGGTAAGAAATTACTATTTCGTCTAATTTTGAGAAAAATATTTTGCATTTGAAGACCAGTAACTAACTAGGTAAATATTTTTCATTTAATTTTGTTTTTATTTAAAAAGTTGGGTACACAAACTTAAATAATCTAAATAAATACTTTCTTTAGGTAAGTATAGATAATACATTTGGGTAATATGAATTATGTACTAACTTGGTAGGGTACATATTACAGTATATTATATAGATACTCTTAATGAAATTTTGCCGTGATAGAAGAAAGTAAAAGTAAAAATAAAAGTAAAAAAAATCTGTAAGTTTTAAACCAATTAAGAAGGCTTAATGGTAAGCCGAACACAGTGAATATTGCTAATGAGATGTTTTGAGTTTTCCAAAGTTTTTTGCGTTACAAGTTGTTTCATAATTGCTTTCTTTTCTTTCACTAAACTTAACTTGCTATTCAACCTACTCAACCTACTATGTTAGTGTATAGTATGTACCTACATTCTTTGGCTATTCTTAAAAAGTTTTTAATCGATTTTTTGGGCAAGTTAAAAATAACTTAGGTAGGTACTACAAGTCTGAGGTACTACTACAAGTTTGAGATTTGAATAGTTTGAGTTGACCCTTTGACATTTTCCTTAAAATTTAGAGTATCTTGTAGTACTACTACTAGTAGTATGTCTGTTTCCTTAATAAACTAATCCGTTATCTTAGCAAGTGATCAAAGAACGAGTGTTCATCGAAGCCTTAAGAAAATCCCCCTTGACATTAACTCATTTTATCACCAAAGTACCACCAATCCTTTAAAATATCTTAAATCTAAAGTAGAGGCAAACATTAGCTTTCCCCCCCTTGTCATCCATTTAAGTCCTACAATCCAAATCTACGAGTTGTAAAATCTACCAGTGTAATAGTATCTATTTACAGTATATAGTAAGTAAACCTATTTTCAAGACAGTGAAATCAGTGAATTCAAAAATTCAGATTTTATCTCATACAAGACATAACCCTACCTTTTATACAAAGTTTTGCGCAAAAACTTTGAAAAAAATGAGAGATCGTTAAAGAAAATACCCAAGGATCAAATTAAAGTTCTAAATATTCACAAAAAACTGCGTAATAATTTATACATATTTACTTTTCAGCCAATTTCCTTAATAGTACCTACCCTAATGATTCAATTTTAAACATTTATTAAGGTAAACATTCTAATGTTAAGTGAAATTTATGCACTAATAAATCTATATCTAAATTAGTTCCATAATTTGAGTTTATTTCAACAAATTTTACGTTCAAATTTGCTTTTTTTGTGAAATTTTACTTGTAAGAAAAATATCCAAAGGTTCTCACGATTATCTCGCCTCTACTTTAAGACTATTTTATAATTTCCACAAATCCTTTAGACATAAAGATACCTATTTAAGTGCAAATATATTGCTTAAAAAGGCTCGATAAAGATAGTACCATCGTACTTATATATATCCTACACAGTAGTACAAAATAGGCGATTGAAATCCACAAATTGCCTTGATAGTCTAATATGTTCAAGTGTAAGAATTTTTTTTTTAGATTTTTTGCTAAAATGTTGCCAAGAACCTTTCTCGTTGTTTCCGTTTATCTACTACTCAAATCCTTAAAGCTTTTTTACTACTTTAGATTTCAATGCATTGTACCATAATACCTAAAGTATTTTAGAAATACATAAAAATCTGTCATTTTTTATACATAGAATCAAATTGTAAATACTCAAAATAAATGTCTAAAGACTAAAGACTCAATGTAGGTGTCAGTAATTTTAATTACGAGGCTGTATTCGGCTGTAACAAATTCGAAATAAAAAATAATATATGTATAGATAGGTCTTTAAATATATCTTCCTACTTTTTCTTGGATTTGATGTGTTTTTGATTTATAAAGTAAACAAAACTATACTTTTTCCAAACATTTTTGCAAACTTTTGCTCAAATTAATCTCAGCATTTGTTTTAGAAATCCTATTTTTTGTTCAATTAGAGTCAGGTAGAGTTAAAATAGTCAGGTATACTTTTTTAATGAGTTTCAAGTTTATAAAATTTTTCACAAAACAAAAGGCTTAAATGAAATTGAATCCATTAGCAATGTTTATATGATGTAAGCTCTACTTTTTATTTATAAAAACAAGGAATTCTCATTAATATCAAACATAATAGATATTCAAAAGTAGATACTAAAGATAAGTAGGGTAGGGTACTTCAAATATAGAATTCAAATAGAGTATTCAAATATTCATTTTATTAAAAGTTTTCAAACTTTTAAGACTTTCCTCAGGGCAGAAAATCCTTATTTCTTATCCATACATATTACATTTCTCAGAAAATGTAAAAAAACAAGGACTATTAAAAACCTATAGAATTGTGACCAGCCAGTAAAAAAAGGTGTATCATTTTACCTATAAATCCTATAAAATCTCAAACTTCAGACTTCTAGGTCGTCAGATAGTATTCTTTAAATGCCTAATATCAACTTTAAGTAAAATATTACCCTCTTTTCAAAATAAACTTCATTATTTTCTTGACATTTCCAGCTTAACATTTTAAACAAATTGGGATTGACGTGAAATTAGCTTCTTTTTTTGTCAGATTTGAAATTATTTTTGAAAATTTATAGGTACCTACTACCTACATGGAATGGAAATTTAATATACTATTATTCTATGGAGAAATTTTTGAAGGATATCAATTTACAATTATTTAATATATTTAAAAGTATATTCAATCAGTAAATATTAAACTGTAAAACAAAATATACCTGTCTATTTGATATGTACTTATATAAGTAGGTAGTACCCTACCTACTATAAATTCAAGTACATATCATATGTAGTATGGTAAGGTAGAAAACTTTTTACTTATTTGTCAAATTAAGGATAAGTAATAAGAGCACACACATGTTGTATCTTCCTGTTTTATTGTTTGCTTGTGCCATATTTTTTTTATTATTAACCATTTATTTTGCAAAAAGTACTTTCATTTCTTTATATCATTAAAAAAAGAGAAAATTTCGTAGAAATACTCACGAAATATGTACCTACCCTAGTAGTACTTATACCAACATATTATGTACATTGACGTCAATGGATGAGAAACTATATATTTACATACAAAACATGTAAAATTTAAGACAATTTTACATATTATTATTAAATGACTTTTGGAATTCAATCCATTTTTGAAATGAAATTTTAACTTGAGTACCCTAGCTATAATGTACCATAAGAGTCGGATTAAATTCTCTAAAAATCATCATTAAAGTCGATGAGAATGTAATGTAATGTTTATCATTTAGATTTAGAATGATGGTGTAAAATGAACAATAATTTCATTTTACTTTAGACTTTAGGATAAATCTAAGGAATGAGTTTTGAAAATCCTACTCACTATGTCATACATGTTCTATGAAATTGCTAAAAGTGCTTGAAGGCTCTTAGTGTTACCGACTATACTGTATTAGATTTTCTATGAAAATTTTCTTGATATTTAGATTTAGAATGCTATATTTAGGACGTACTTGAGTATATTAAGTAATTTGAATTAAATACTCCGTATGTTTGTACATTACTACATGATAGTATTAATTTAAATAATCCTTTCCCTGGTTATTTCGACCGACACCATTGCATAAGAATACCATTTAGACTTGAAACTCAAAGCCAAAATCTCGAAATAGAAGCTCCAAATTCCAGATAGATAAGTATAAACTACTATAGTAGTAGATATATCTAATTAAAATCTAATCCTAAAGTCATGACTCAGGATTTATTTTATTATATCAAAAAGATCAAACTAAATTGTACACTTCTTGTCCTAAAATGTCTTTAATGTCTATGGACAAGTATGGGAGGGGTACTATTACAAGTATAGTAGTCAACTTGAGCAGTTTTTGATTAATTTTAAACAAAATACAGATTCTCAAAAGTTAAAAGTATGCTCAAAGTACCTTGTCCTTTTGCCTACTGATTAAATGCAAATATAGGTACTATATAGAATAGTAGGATATGATTATGAATTTAATTTTGATTTTATTTTATTATAAAATTCTGGAAATGTCCCAAGGAAAACAGAATGCAAAAACTTTTCATGTGTGAAAGAGGACGAGTGTAGTTGAGCATGAAAACTCCTTTGTTTTCCCCAACTACTCACAATCGAGTAAATCAAAAAGTTCAAAGTTAATTTAAATTTGCCCTACTATTTCCTAATAAACTGCACCTAGTACCTGCCTACATGCATATAGTCATATATATAGTAGGTATCTAGTTTATTGTAAATAAAATTCAGACCTGAAGTCAAACTTTGCGATTTTATTTATACTGCTCGTACATAGTCGTATTTCCTTTAGAATTCTGAGGGAAAATTCATTCGAATCAGAAATCTGAAGGTCTGAGGAAAATAGCAATGACATGAGCTATTATTAATCAGATTAGATTAAAGTTTAAGTAAATACTAGAAATGTACACAAAGGTACTATGTATGTAAGTAAGTGTACAATTTTATTTTTAATCTCGGAGATTGTGATTAATTATAAATTGTGTCTTGCCTTGTAATGGTCTATTAATGACAGTGTACTTGACAAGACAAAAAGCACGCCAGAAGATCCTAAAATATAATCCTTCTCTCAACCTTTACATATACATACAAACAAACTGATACATACGAATACGAACATACATATTATTATGTATCTATGTATATTTGTAATATACGAGTAGTATTTGTATGTCTGCGAAACCATAAAATAAAGGAAAAGAGAAAAATTATTCTTCAAACTATGCACAAGGGTTTTGATATATAAAGTTTTATATAAGTAGATGCATACCTAGAAGTGTCTATGTTTTGAATAATCCTATTTATTTTATGTCAGTGTCACAATCACCATCACATATCAAATTTCAAAAAAAATATTCATATCTAAAAATCTCGATTTAAATTTCAAAAATATCAAATCTAATATTTATAAGCGCATATTTTAAAGAAATGTGACAAATATCCACCCCATGCTATGTAAGAAGTATCTAGTCATATAATTATATTTTGTTTTTAATATGATAAAATCAGGCTCTTATCCGTCAAATTTCTATCATTATCGCCTTTCTAGAAATTTTGACGGCTAAAATACTTTAGCCTACCTGCCAAATTATTTACTATTTTCACCTTCGTATACTTACTATACCCTACTATATTATGAAGATTAAATAATTTATTGAGTATGAGTAAAACAAGTAAGTAGGTAATACTGTTCATCGGATTCGGATTCGGATTGTATACCGATGCCGACTAGTCCAATGTCGTCCAGTTCAAAATAAATAAGTACCGACTGGTTTAAATTATAAATGCTAGAATTGGCCACATTTATATTAAAGAATTTACTGATAGAAAAGTGTGAAATACTGATAGGATCCAAAATTTCGTTATTTGGTTAATTTTACTTGCATTTATAGTTTTTAGTAAGGCACCAGTCGGCAAGGTGCTCCTTTTTAGAGGTCAAAGTAGTAATTTAGAGGGTAGACAAAAATAAGACCCTTATTTAAAGTTAAACTTTATTGGGTAAATTTAAGGTAAGGATTTGAGGGTAACTTTAAAATTTCAAATTGAAATATTTAAGGGATTTTGGGTGGTCTTTAGAACTAGGGCCACCAAATACTTACACACTTTCTTTTGAAAAAGTCTCGATGAAAAGTTTGAATTGAAACAAAACTCTTTTCCCATACTGTAAGTGTATAGTATGTGGAAATTTACATGTTTTAAATAAGGCTTAAAGTTCTAAGGCTTTATACATAATATCTATTTAACCAAGTACAAAGTGTAAACTTTTTCTTCGCTTTCTTTGCCCTACTAAAAGTACTACTAGAAAGTGTCTAGTCCTTCAATTTTGAATAGTTTAAAAAAAGTTTCTCTTTTGAATTGCAAGCAAAGCAAGATGGTCGTATTATTATTTCTTAACTAAACATACATCTATAGATACTTGTATAGTACTTGTTCAAGCCCTTAAAGATTCAGAGTTTGAATAAAAGTATCAATTTTTTACAGGTACTTTATAAAGAAGATAAGATGAAATCAAAATACTTCAAAAAGTACTTTTGAATTTATTTATAAAATAAAATCCAACCTTTCGCATATCTATACAGAATTCTTGTACTTTTATAAAAAGTATTTTCTTTGAAAGTCATGTTGATTTGATTTACTCATGTCAATTTGAATTTCAATCAAATAAGAAAATTGCTCAAAGGTAATAGGGTACTATTATATTGGGATTATGCAGTGCCTAGTAAGTTACAAGTAATTCCAATTAGAAAAATGAATATTTATTTTATAAATAGAGACAAATCACTCACAGAATCTCAAATTCAAATTATAATCAAAAAATCATAATAAATCTGGAATTTTGTTTTTAAACCTTATTATATTGCATTTGGGAGTTTTGAATTTATTTTGTAGTCTATTTATACAAGTAGCATACAGGTGTACAAGACAATACATCATCAAGTAGGGTACACTTTTTAAATTTAATTATTTTCAAGTTTTTTACATCCTAGCTTAAGAAATCGAGTTTAATTCAATACCTACTTTATTTATAAAAAATATTTTGATTGAGTTGAAATAGGTACGAGTTAGTAGGTACCAGATCTTATGAGAAAAGCTCAGTTTTTAATATTTATTGGAGAAAGTATACAGATACTTTGTACTTGTCTATTTGAAATAAAAGCTTAATTGTTATAAATAAATATTCAAAAGCTCAAGTATCTTTTCCAATTTCCTTTAAAAAGACTAAAAGGAAGTTGTAATCAATCATTAATTCATATCGAAAAAAGGTCTAGTATAGTATTTCATACAATGTTTGCATTTTGTAGTTGTTTCAAGTTTTGAACTGTTTTTTTAACTTGAATTTGGGATAATTTTCAAACTATAGATATATCTATTTGGAAAAAAAACTAAATACAAGAGATACCTACTATGTATGCTGGCTGGTAGAAATGATTTTTTTAGTATAAATTTTTTAACTCGGAACTAGAAGAAATATTTAACTTTTTTACCCTGAACTTTTATCCAATTGAACTTTCCAACTTTTTATTTACAAACCATTAAAAATCGAAAATTATAATATGAATATTTTATACTTCAATTGTATCTATTTAGGTTATCTAAAGCACACATTGACTATTCAAAGTGATTGTAAAAATGTTATTTAAAAATATATTCATTTTTTTCCATATTTACTCAATATTGCTGATATTTACCTACAATTATGTACTAATACAGATATGCAGATACAAATTTAAATTCTTTAAAATAAAATAATGATTTGACTATTCCTTAAAATTGTAAAAATATTTTTAAAACAAGAAATAGAAAAGTTCATAAAGTACCATACTTCCATAACCCAGTGTATAGTATTTGTATCGAAATTTGGCTTAAATCAGTATTATTTTAAAGAAACAGTTAGTTATTTTTTCTGTTTTATATTCTTTTAAGTAATCTTTTAATTCAATTTTAATGAGTTTGGACTCGTAGTTATATGAGAGTTTCATATACTAAAAAACTATATCTATAATATCTGTAGTACCTATTAGTATTGATTAATCACATCTATTTATAAAGTCTCTGATCAATTTCTAATTATCTTGATTGAATGCCAAATGAAACTAGAATTAAAATAGAATCAGATTAAAATTGGCAAACAAAACAACTGAGATTTGTACTACATATCAGACTTGTACCTTGATAAGTATAGGTAGGATAATAATGTAGAAATGAGTATACGTAATTAATTAATTAAAAAAACTAATTATATTTGATGCTGACAGAATTATTATTTTGAAATTAATATAACAAAAGGAAATCATATATAAATACTACCTATATAGTAAATCCTAGTAGCAAAATATTTTGAAACATTCCTCGAATTATTTTGTATAAAAAACAAGGATAATCTTTTGAAATGTAATTCCATTAATTATCCTTGTCTTATTCCTCAAAACCAAGGAGAGCTAGTCGAGTCTCTAACCGTAAAATTAAAATGTACCAATCTAATCTAATCCTGCCTGAACTTTACTTATTTATAAATGTATTTATAAATTTATAGGTATCAAAGTTAGCTTCCAAATTGTCTATTATCCACTTTGATCTTTGCCATTTTACACATTTAAACTACAGTTTAATTCGTGAAGGTCAAGTAACCTAGTCTTTGAAATCTTTGAATATTTAATACGAGTTTAGCAATTCTTTTTAATCTAAAAATACTTGCACAATTACATTTGAAACTCTATCCAAATAATCCAAATTTTAAAGTTAGGTAGGTACATTACATTTATACTTACCTACGAGTATTACTAATAGTAATGTTGTAAAGTAGGATCTGTAAATTTAAATTCGAAGACTCTTATTATAGCTCTCCTCTCAAGTCAAGGCTTGAAAAAATAAAATGTTCCAATACAACCAATAGTAATATGTAACTCCCACATAATCTATTTATATTTTTGTACTTTGTTAACTGACATATATTTAAAACATTGTAAAAAGAATGTTTCCTACTTACATATATATGTACTTACTTATATACCTTGTAGTACTTGTCCTGTAAACTGTCTCGTTATTCTAAAAATGAATTTTTCCGGCTAAAATTAAACTCAACATTGAGCAGGGTTGGCATAACTCGGATTTTTGAATTTATCTAAAAGGTTTATAATTTACTAAAAGAACTCCCATTTTTATCAATTGGTGCATGTTAGTTAATAAAGTTAATCTTTTTAGAATTCAAAATATCGAAATTATCGATTTCAAGGCAGTAAATCATTTAGAAAATTAAAATACCTCTAAAAATAAGGTTATTTGACCGTAGAGTACTTGGTACATTTTAGTTATATTAAATTCATCTTTTTTGATTTATTTCAATATATCTATTTATTTCAAATCTTAAACCTCTAGGTCATTTTAAAAGGTCAAAATAGCTTGAAAATGGGTGTAAAATTGTAGATAATTAGAGATGTGCTCAAATATATATAAAAATCGAACATATTTAGGATTAGGGTACTACAACACTGATTATAAAATTGCAAAACTGAACAAGATATAAAAAGTTAAATTATTAACCTTCAACTCTGTATAAAGTATTCAGTGGAAACCTCAAGACTGCAGATTAAGTATGAATATTTTAGGTAAGGAGAGAATTAAATATTTCAAACTTTTATTATTCTATTTGTACTAGTATCAGGATATTTCAAACTAGCTTATCTACAGCACTACAAACTACTAAGTACCTATATGTAGTACTTATAGAAGTACAGTACAAGTATGATATAAATAAAGTTTATTTAGATGTTTAGAGGTCTGTCTGGTTGAATATTTTAAATTAAGTAAATGGTAGTTAAGCTTGAAAAAGTCTCCTCCTCGACAAAACTAATTATTATTTTGCGAAAATTCTTCGAACCGAAAACTTTTTAGGGGCTCCAAACATAACTGAGAGAATTTGAGAAGCAACCCTGACATTTAAAACAAACCTTAAAATAACTATCAGTAGGTATATCAGTACTACAGATATCCATATAGATACTCAAAGAGCTTACAAAATTTGCAAATTTAATTCCGTTTTTATGGCCTGAGATATTTCGAATTATTTATGCTTATTATTTTACTAGTGTTCTATGAAATTCTAGATATTTTATATATGGCTTTTAAATTCCTTTATAATTATGTACATATCAATACAGACCACTATTGCAAATACCTTGTAGTATTTGCAAAGTAATTATTTGCGAAAAGTTATGATCGAAAGTTTATAGTTCATGTACCTATAGTTCATGTACTTGTATTAAATAATGAAATTTACTTTTCAGATAGTTACTGAAGTAGTAGTAGTGTGGTGTTATGAACAGGGATCAGACTTTGTCTGGGAAATACTAATTCTGAAAAATAAATTGAGAGATTTTAAGTAGTAGTAGTAGAATCACTGATCCAATGAAACTTGTAATCTTATAATTAAAGCTTGGGCTTGCTTGGGTCTGTTATTTGCTATCTGCATTTGCAAATTATTTAAATTAAGTGCTTTGCTACTGGCTACTAGCTACACAACATCACATTTTATGCTATACCTTATACTCCAGAACCAGAATATGGTATTTTATGTGATAAAACACTTTATGCCCTTAATAATTATATTTATTTATTCTATCTCAGAAGCCCTATAATTTTATTTAATTTTCTTGTACCTCTTGGACTTAAAGTTTGGTTACTCAGAGCTGAAATAAGCTCATGAGTTACATGTAATAGTAAGTAATAAGTAATAGTAGACCAGTAAAACTATGTTTGAAGTTTGAAGGGACTGGAACTTTTTTACAATCTTGAGGTCAAAGTACTTTTTTTTAATACAATCTCAATCTCTTATTGAATTTGTCAAAAAAAGTTTTTCAAATTTTTTGTTGTAGTAGTATTGGCTTATATAGTATCCTATCCTATAACTTACTACGGAGTATTATTGATTATGGAACTGTAAATTTAGATTTAATTTGAGCTTTTTTTCAATCGACACATTTTCAAGTACGAGTAAAATACAAAAAAAGTTTGCCAACTTTTACTGATATTTATTTTGTATGACACTTGCCAATGGTCTAATTTCGGATTTTATCCACATTTCTCAAGAATGATGGGGATATTCCATTTTTTTCATTTCATATTTTTAAACTTTTTCAAAGATTTCTTCTTTGGTAGAAAATTTCCCCTGAGAAATCTATACTTAAATAATATGTAGGACATACTTGTAAGTTGTAAGTTATTTTTAAAGCCTACTGCTACTACATGTATTAGCTAAACTAGTGCTAGTACTACTAGTAAGGATAAGTTGCAAATACTTAACTTTATATCCATAACTTTATTTTATGAACCTTTAACCTTTCCTCCAATTTATTTCAAATTTCAAATCTCTTCAGTGTAATTTTTATTACTTTCACTTAAGCTCACACTTATAGGTCATACACATACACATACACTTACTTATACATACAATACAGAATAATATTTACTACCTCCTACTGTATACATGTATTGTTAATAGCCATTTAAAATTTAATATATTCAACCTTTCTTTAGAATTTCATTGACATTTAGATCCAATCTTTTTTACTCACTCTCAGAAGAATGTGTGGGATATTAATAATGGTATTAACCTTAAAAAATGCATAACAATACAGGAGGAAATATACTCTAGGGGCATATTGGCATTTGGAATTTGGCAAAAATTAATAGTAAAATCAAAACCTAATTATTTTTGACGTAATTCCTTAAAAAAGTTACACTATTTGACTTTCTAGTTCCTGGAAATTACTCTATATCAAAGCTATTAAAGTATTCAGATTTATTCAGATTTATGCCTAATTTCAGAATTTAATTTAAAAATGCCAAGTTCTATACCTACGCACGCAAGCAATAGTTATAACCTATTTAAGGAACTCAGATTCTTCAAAAAAGCAAAATTTCTTAATTAATACTGTCTTTTGTAGTAGTAAATGTCTTCAATTCCTAGATTTCAAGTCTTTCAGTTCTAGTTTTAGAAAAAAACTTGATTTATTTGTCAATTTTTTCAAAACTTTTTCATTCATTTCCTCTTTATACAGAACAAAAAAACGGGAGAAAAGTTTGAATTTCCGCAATTTTATTTACGAGTAGGTACTACAGAGTAAAAGAATTTGGTCCATTTTTTATCAAGTTTGTAAAGAAAATTTTGAACTTGAATGTGTTTTCCATTTGTACAGTACAAGTACATATTATACGATTGAATAGAATTTTTTAGAAAAATGTAAAATACCTTTTTAAGTTTAGAGCAAGTTTTTTTTTCTCACAAAAAAGTACCATTGAATCGGAAAAAAATGACAACATTTTATTTATTTATGTCGGTTTCCCCATTTGACAGCTCAGTTTATTTTCAAAAGATATTCAGGATCAGTGGAGAAAGTTGTGTTGTGTAGAACAATAAGGGTACATTTATAGCAGTCATTTATATTGATATCCTGTCAGGAATCAGAAGAAAAAAACTTTACAACAAAAGCTCTTTTGATATATGAGGAAATACATATGCCAATACAGACTATCTACAAGAATCTATAACCCTACTTATTTAAAATTCAAGAAATACAACTATATCAGTACCTACTATACCAGTACATAAATGTACTAGTATTTAGTATTTTTGATAAAAAATCATATCTCAATACTCTATTCGATATTGATTATTATTATTCTGTAGTTTTGATTACATCATAATATTTCCTTATCATAATCATACAAGTATTTGATTTGAGATAGTAAAAATCATGAATATCGAAATATTGCCTAAGAAATACAAGCATTGTGCATTGTATAGGGTATTGTAAGAGTGTAGACTGGACTTAAAATTCATTTTATCAGAATACTACTATATATAGAGTACTAGTATAGCACTACTATGGTGTATTGTGTATGATACAATCATATCAAATTCAGAATCAAAAAGTGCAGGTTTGAATAAAAAGCTAAATCTTTTGACATGAATTCAAACGAATTGAAAATGCTTGAGGGAATTGAATTTATCTATGTACGAGTACTTTTATCATTTCTAAAGATTTTCAAAAATGTCTAACAATTTGAACTATATTCTACTTGTATGTAGGGACTACAAGTAAATAAACTATATAGTGCAATTTTAGTCTTTTTTATTTCCTTTTGCAAAATTACAAAAGCTAGTTTTTTCATTTTAGTGGTATATGTATATGTAGTACCCTACATACTAAGTTATAAAAGGACCTTAATGTACGAGTATCTATCAGTACTACTGATATTTCCAATTTTATGGGAAGTTCTAGTTTTTGAGTGTGTAATATGACTTTTTTTGAAGATTTGAATATAATTTCAGTTTAATAAGGGAAAGTGAGACTTGTCATAAGTACTTATAAGTAGCCACAAAGTAGATTAGATAAGGGTATGGTCTTGGGACTGGAGAAATGGAATTTATTCATTTTTGCTGATTATCATAAAAAATAAATCAAATCAATTGCACTTTCGCATGTCTAAGCTATTTTATTATCTCAAGATTCCTTCAAAGTACGTAAGTACTTAGGTACTATCGTAATAATAATAGTTAAAGTACTACCTACCATACTTGTGTATTTTTATACAACCACCCAGAAGGGGCATTTTGATTCATTTATTGATCAAAATCAGTCAGAGTAGGGTACGTACATTTAAGTGAGCTCAAATTGAATTATTTTCAAACTTTCTCGGCTTTTTTCTTGTGGTATTTTTCTCTACCACTGATGGTAGGACCTTGAGTAATATACCAGCAGCACTCTTAAATGCCCTAATTTTGATAAAAGCAAAGGTACTACGAACACTAGTAAGTACTACATAGTAGTGCCTACAAGTAGAAAGAAAAGAGATATTGAAATTCGATTGGTAAAGCAAATAAATAGGAATTCGAGTACAACAAAAGAAATTTTTCCAGGGTTTTTGTGATGTTTGTGAATATTAAATTAACTAAATAATTCTCTTGCCTAATACACTTTACTAGTACTGCCATGGCTTTATTTTATAGTCATAAAATGAACATCGACAAGGGGTAAAAACATTTTTTGTCGGCTTTTCCTCTGATTTACCTATAATTAACTCTTTTATACATTTCTATTTAGACTAGACACAAACTTACATATCGATTTGGGCAAAAAAATGTGTCTATAAAAATATTTAATTTTTAAATATTTGAATTTGATTAACAATTTACTCATTTATGTTTTTCTCAACTAATTAAAAAAAAATTATCTGAGTTATGTCTGAAAATTCCCAGTTTAGGTGGTAGCTTTTTATTAACTCAAATTACCTACCTTTTACCTACCTACTCACTATTACAATGCATCTAATAATAGATTAGACAAGAGTTTTTTTTTATATATTTTCAATTATACGGAAAATAATACTGCTCTGTAATACTGTACTACCTACAATAATTCCAATTTCTGTTTGTAGTAGGTACATTACTCTGCTACTTTTGTAGTAGGACTATTTGCCTATTATTTTCGAATTAAATATTAAACTGCTCAATTTAGATGTATTAATATCGTAATAATTTTTTTTGGTATAGTAGTAGTAACAAATTTTAGGATACAGGTATAAAATCCTAAAATTTGTTACAACTACAGAATACTATTCTGAAGCATCCTACAATTACTATAATAGAGTACTATTATATTTAAAGTATATCAGCAAGAATTGTTGACTTAAGTAGAGTAAAACGAGTTAAATGATTTAAAAGTGTCACTTCAATAACTTTAAATGCCTACTTGTACGGGTGCGAGTAGTTTAAAAATAGTTAAAGTTTTCAATGAGTAATCGATCGTAAAAAATTCAAATTTTTTCAATTTTTTCTCGGTCAAGTTGTATAAGTAGATTGCAAAAACCTATTTATTTATTTAAAGAATTTTTTTATTAAGACTGATTTCTCAGCTCGTAAGTAGCCTACTATTATATAAGCATTAGGTCTAATCGATTGGAAATTTTAATTTTCCCAATAGCTCATTCTGACTGTCTGAAATTTCGGTCTAGTCTAGTCTATACAGAATATTCAAGCAAGTCTATTGATGGTAGTGTAAAATAGAGTAATATGTAGGCTCAGCAAAAAAAAAGAATCATTATCATTTGCACATAGTAGGGCTATTAAATTCCTCAAGTATTGTACTAAAAGTACCTACTTGGGACTTGGTATATTATCTTTTTATAGAGCTAAAAAATTGGCTGCTTATTCTTAGAGGAAATAATTCATAGATAATGGACTTCTATGGTTGGTTGGTAATTCGCATTTGATATTGAAAAAACCTCAAGTAAGTACTCATATTATGCTTTAAGGATTTCTAGGTTTATTGCATGCGGGGACCTGGGGAATGGGGAATGAGAAAATCGATTGAGACATTGAAGGTGCTAATAAAGACAGTGGGTGAACTTATTTTATTAAATTAGAAAAAGATATTGACACTTTTGACAGAGGGCTACAAAATTTCATTTTTTTCATTAGCTTGCAATAATAAAATTATAGTTTAAAACAGAAATCACGCCTTAGACAAAATGTCTGTCTTAAAGATACAAATTTACAGATTTTGAGTGAAAATAAAACAAGAATTTTTTTGAATTTATGACTATTTAATATACGCGTAGGTATAATTAAATTTCTAAAATTTTCCAATTTCTTAAGTATGTATCTTACATTTCGTAGTTCGTATAGGAAATATCTAATTAAATGATAAAAATACTAAAAATTTCAAATTTTGATCTCATTATCTGATCTTGCTGTTATTTTAGACATGAAAAAATAAATTTTAGAGTAAGTAGTATACTTAAGGAGAAGTCTACTTACACAAAATAGGAATTTTTATTGAAAATGTAGAATATAGGTAAAAACTTTCGTGAAGATCTCAACTATTTTCTTTAACAAAATTATGGTATTCAGGTATATCTATATCCTTATGGTATAAAATATAATATTTGTAACGAGATCAAAGTGACGTGAGCCAAGGCCTATAACTGTTTAATACAATTAGAATTTCTGTCATTTAAAAAAGACTCGAAGGATCAGTCTCTCAGGGCAATGCCAATCTAAAAACCTAAAAAGTTTTAAGAAAGAGTCGTATTTTTTTCCTGAAATAAAAAAAATGTACCAAAGTTTACAAGGATCATTTCATTATACCTCTAGTAGGAATAGTTAAACTTATACTACAGTACTACTTGGACTGGACTTAAATTCCTATTTGTTTACTCAAAGTTTAAATTTAGAAAACAAAGTATTTTTCAATTCGAATCATTGAATTAATCAAAAATTCAGTTGCAAAGTGCAGTCCTAAATTTAATAGTAATATCCGCCGGATATTTTTATAATAAAATTTTTTTGTAAAAAAAAGTTTTTACTTTTCAAATTCAACCATCGTCATTTACAATTACCATTACCATTGCCCATTGCACCATTAACCTTAAGCCTAAAAAACACAAATATCTGACTTGCTTAGGATTAGTATTTGTTTGTAAATAGAATCATGCTCTACTTTTCATTTGATCTAATCATGCATTCAATTGTGTAATGGAATATTTCTAAATTAATTTAGCACTACCAGTAGAGTAGCTGTACTCTGTACCTAAATATTTCTAGAAATAAATTATATAAGAAACCAAGAATATTTATGTAATTTTGTTTAGCAAAATATTATTATTGATATGCTAGTATGTACAATTTTACATAATAAATTAAACCTTGGACATTGACATTAGATATGCATAAGTACCTACATATTACAAAAATCATACACATGTATTACGTAGAGTCAATATTTTACATAATTTTTATTGATATGGAGGTTTTTTAGTAATTCGAAGAAATGGGTGGGCATATAAGCGTGCGTAAATAGGTACCTAGTACTTTATAATTTTTTTTATTTAAATTATATCCATTTGTTGTTGATTACATTTTTGCATATTAAAGCACATTAAAGTAGTTATCTATCAAGAGTAATTAATTTTCATTCATATGGCTTCTGTATTGGCTTTTGTATGCATTATTAATCAGGGTATAAGATATTTAAAAGCCATTTAAAACTCGATATTTTGTCAATTTGCCATCAAAATCGAGTCATAAATGTAGAACTATGATAACATTTAATGGAGTTTTCGCATACCAAATGATTATTTTATGACAAAAATCGACTT
>JAQIXA010002525.1:0-17550 GCA_034699045.1 Nanhermannia cf. coronata Gr-Ori-00579 | reverse complement strand
TTTCGACGAAAAAAAAATTTCGATTTTTTCAAAAATTTTCTAAGTCCCAAAGTGGTCCTATTTGGTAAAAGCTAACCTAAAAGATTAGCAGAAAAAGAAACTGAAACCTACTGACTGAAATGAAATGAATGAAAAAAGTAGCCTAGGTATAAAAGAAATTCCCGGTTTGATTTTTTTTGCTAATCTATCAAACCAGGCAGAATCAGCAGATTTTATTGTATTGTTATTGTTTGTAAGTAGGTCGTAGTCGTAGGGTAGGTACCCTACCTATGCCTATTCCTAATTCCTCCTATTGTTTTTAGAGAAAGGAAATCCATACATTTTCAATCCAGCAAAAATTCAAAATCCAGCTGGATCCGCATGCTGGATTTGCTGGATTTTTATAACATTGAAAATCACTTTTTTCATCAAAAAAATTCATGTTAATTAAAATAATACTAATTAATACTTTTTCAATAATTTTTCTAACTTAATTAAGTATGCTTAAAACTGTAAGTTTTTTTTGAAAATTATCTAAAAAATTGAGAATTTTGAGAAAAATTGAATTTCAATGCAAATTTTTTAAAAAGTTGTAAATTGTGATCAAAAACGCATAATAAGAAAATCCGCCGCATCCAGCTGGATTTTCAACTGAATCCAGCGCTGGATTTTTGCTGGAGTAAAATTCTGCGGATCCAGCGCGTTCCTTTCTCTAATTGTTTTGTTTGTAAGTAATTTGTAATTTTAATTATGTAAGTCTTTTAAATAAATCTAATTTTGACTTACTTCCTTTCCTAACGAAACATTTAAATGAGATAAATAAATAGTGCATTGCAATACGGTACAATAAGGCACTTTTTGAAAAATATGCAGGTATAACCTAATACCTTATTATACTAGTTTAGGTTTTTTTATAAAAATATTTTATTTTTCGCAAAAATTTAGACATACAATAAATATTTACATTTATAAGATGATAAATAATTATAAGATAAGTAAATATTTAACAAGATTTTAACAAGATTACATATTTTATATGCATAGAAATAGATAGGTAGGTAATAGTACAGATATAAGTAAAGTATGTAAAAGTATACAGATATCGTACTTATTATAATATTCATAAATTATTGTATCACAATTATTTACATAATCGTATCGTAAATCGATGAATCGTATCTTTTGTGTATTAAAAATGAACTTTTCTTAAATTTCAAGTAGTTTACAAGTTGAAATTGATAATATGTAGCATATTACATGCATTAGGAAGTATGTATAGTATCGGTATATGTATAGAACAATTAATTAAAATCATTATTCTTTTACTATAATATCTGTACATATAAGGTTAAATAGAGTAGTTAAAGATTTACTTATTTTTTTTAATGATTTTACCGGAACGATTATTAGTCCCTTTTTTAAATAATATTTTTTTTAGCTAATTTTAATGTAAATCTGCAAAGTGCTTTTCTTTCCGCATATTTTTTGTCGTAGTTTTTCGGCCAACCCAACCCGCCTTCATTTTTTGAGATTCTGCAATCGAACTCATTTTCTCAAGCTCGTTTTCATTCCGAAATTTTCCATTCTTGATTATGTAAGATTGTATTTGTCCAAGTCTGACCTTCAAATTTGAATCTCCAGCAGCATTTTGTGTTTTTAAACAGCATTTCCTCGACCCTTTCTATCATTTTTCTATAATAGGAGTCATTATAATCAAAAAATTATTTAGTTAAAATTACAGGTTTTTGGAAAATCGGTCAAAATCTTACCAAAATATATTCAAGAAATTGTTGAGATTCTTAAAGATTGATATTGTAGGTTTGAAAATGCACTTTATAGGAACGATTACAGTGCTTTTTTTAGATAATCTTTTTTTAGGTAATTTTAATCCAAATCTGCAAGTGCTTTTCTTTCCGCATATTTTTGTCGACGTTTTTCGGCCACCCCATCTCCATTTTTTGGGATTATTTTTGCAATCGAACTCATTTTCTTATGAAGCTCGTTTTCATTCCGAAATTTTCCATTCTTGATATGAAGTGGCAATTGTCCAAGTTTGGCCTTCAAATTTGAATTTCCAGCAACATTTTGTGACTTTACAGCATTTCCTTGACCATGTCTATCATTTACATTTGGAGCCATTTGTAATTAAAAATAAATTACAGAGGGATTTCTATTTGAAAAAATGCTGTCAGGTTCCGGAATCTCAAATTTACGCGATTTATTTGCGTTCTCGATTTGTTCAGAATTTGAGGCTGAATCCGTATCTGTCCACATAGATTTTGAAAATTCCACAGACAAAAAGCTATTAGAATATTTAGTGTATAATGACATTTTAATACTTTTTAAGTAGAAAAATACCCATTTTGTTAAAGAAGATCGGTTGAAGATATTAAAACAATAAACCCAAATAAATTTAAATATTGTTAATTAATTGCCCTAAATGCTTGTCTAATTGTTAGTTTAGTAGGTACTGCAGTATACTCGAGCTATACGGATATATTTGATAGTTGACAATATGTAATATCAGTAAAATTAAAATTAAAAAATATAGATTTTTATTACAAATTTATTTTATTCCTTAAAAATCGACAAATAGATAATAATAATTTAAAAATATAACCAAAATAATCGTTTTGGTAAAAAAAATGCCTAAATTAAGAAATTCTTCAAGAGTGAATATATTAGTAAGATAATTATAAATACAAATCCACTTTTTTTTACATTATCTGCTAAAGTATTTTTTTTTAAATAAATCGTAAATATTGACAAAATAGCTAATCTATACATAAACAGCGCATACACAGTGCCAGTGCTTAAATATATAGAAATATTTATAAACAAAAATATTAAAATGTTGAAAAGTTGAAAAGTTAAAATATTGAAATCAGGAACAAAATATTGAAATACCTAGACCAGGTTAGGATAGTTGTTGTCCCTTTGAGTTCCAGCAGAGAAATGGTCAGTTTGTGTGTCAAGTTGCCTCCTATTTATGCCTTTTTGGGGTTCGGCCCTTAAAAATGACCAAAAACGTTTTCCAGGTAGAAATATTGTATTTTCAAGTAGAAATGTCGTTTTTCAAAAATTTATATAGATACATAATATTGAAAAAGGGTTCAATTCTTATTCTGGATGTACCTACCCCTACCTACGAGTATATTGGCTTTAAGTACAATATTTAAGTACCTATTTTAGATAGGCACCTTCATATCCAAGGGATTTTAGTAATACTTTGGCTAGGTATAGGTATGAATATATTTGTTAAATAAAAAATATATAATATCATAGGTAAGGCTGTAGGCTAAGGGTGTATATTATACTGTATCTGTATCTGTATACCTGTTTTTGTTAAAATTTTGTCAACCCAGGCCAGGGTCAACCCTTAAAAGGCATAAATATGGGGCAACCCGAGACAAAACTGACCATTCATCTTTTGAACCTCAAAGGGACAACATGTATACTACACTCTAGACCTACTCCAATAGTGAAAAATGTAAGATACTTATTAATTATAATTAATATAGGTAAGTACTAGGTACTTTAAAATAAGACAAACTAGAAAAATTTTAGAAAAATTATACAATATTTTATTTTTTCGAAAATTTTTGATATAATCGATCTATATAGATACAATCTATAGGCACATTTTTAACAAGATGAAGGCCATGTTTTTTTTTCGGTAAATTATATTTAATGTAATTTTAATGCTGCAAGTGCTTTTCTTTCGGCATATTTTTGTCTTCGTACTTCGGCCACACCATTTTTTGGTATTTTTTTCGCAATCGAACCCATTGCTTTAAAAAGCATATCTTCATTCCGAAATTTTCTATTTTTGATCCATTGTGGTAGTTGTCCAAGTTTTGCTTTCAAATTGGAATTCTCCCCATTTTGTATTTTTGCAGCATTTCCTCGACCATTTCTATCATTTTCTATAAGAGCCATTATAACAAAAAGATTAGTTATAAATTTCAGATTTTTAGAAAATCGACCAAAATCTTACCAAAATATATTCAAGAAATTGTAGAGATTCTTAAAGATTGATGATTAGTAAATAGGTTTACAAATTCACTTGTAGAAATTTTAGAAATATAAAATAAAAATTGGACAAATTAAAAATTATACGGTGTTATTTTTGAAGGGATTGGCATTGGCATGGCACAATTCAAATGGGAGGGTACTTCGAAAGGGTCAAAATGTGGGTACTTCAAAATTGAAATGGAGGGTACTTCAAATGGGAGGGGGCAGGGACTTCGCAGAGTGTAGCTTCACTTTTGTTTAGCACTGCAGTGCACTGGAGAGATGATTTGACTCGACTGAGGCTTACAACGAAATGGGTCTCGTATTTATGTGTTCTGTGGTGGAATTACAAAACGTATTTGCCATTAGATGGAAATTTTAAAATGGTAATTCAATTCGTATAACTTCATTGTATTATAATTAGAATAGATACCCCAAAGTAGGGGGCTCATACCAATATACCTACTTCGTAGTATAAAAAATGTATGAAAGCACCTAAACAAGATATCTGTATCTGTCCTAAAGATAAATACCCTACCTAAACAAGATACTTTTAAATGTACCTTACTTATAGCTTAGAAAAAGTATAATTTTGTTCGCTTTTAACTGATAAATGCTAACCCTCAAATTCTAAAAAGCAAAAAAGGTATAAAAATGGGGCAACTTGAGACATAAATGGTCATTTCTCTGTTGACCGTTGAAGTTGAAGGTTGAAACTCAAAAGCACAAAAGACCTAACCTATACCTATAGCATAACTGGAGATAAGTACTCCTATTTTTTTTAGCAAAGACATGATATTAATGATGAGTTGAATTTCCCCTCTAAACTTGTGCTGAACTGACCTGTACATAGATTTTGAAAAATTTCCTGAAATTTTAATTTTTCTTGAAATCAGAAAAAAAAACATTTTTTTACTATAGGTCTAGCAATAAATGTTGGACATTTTTAGTTTTATAGGTATCATATTCTGATAAATACTGAAAAGGTACTCGAATTTTTTATTAAATACTTTGCGTAGTAGGTAATCTTACTATAATAAGTAAGGTACCTTATACTATAACTCTAATTAGGATAGACGTTAAAAATGTAAAAAAAGCTAATCTTGAGTATAAAAATAAAAGAAAGAATAAAATATATATTTTGTACGAGCGAAGAGAGCACATGCTATATAGGTATACAAACTTTGCTTGAAATTTTCTGTTTGTCTGTTCAGCAAATTCAAATTACTCGATTTTAACCCAACAATCAGCTTAAATGACTTCCACAAGATTTATTAAGCAATATACCTATCCCCATATACTGATATATCTATTCTTTGCTTGCACAATTTGAATTAGGCTTAGGTATTTAAATTGTACGAATATACAGATAATTAAGTCCTAGTAAAATCAAAAGTAAGTTGTGGGGATTCTTCAAATAGACTTATGAATGTAGTTAGTTTAGAATTAGAATAGATAGGGTACTCTATAATATATTATTCAGTAATACTGCATACTAGACACATAATATTGCCTTAACCTTCATTAATTTACCAGTTAGGTATACTTTGTATTTTAGTATTAGAGGAATATGAACGAACAGCAGGGATAAACAAATGAATATCAAATTACTGCCATACTCGTTATTTATATAATACTAACCCTAAATACTCGTTTATAAAGGCATTAGGTTAGGTATATTTATTGCATACTTATGTACCCTATCACTATTCAATACCAAATACAAATACAAATAAGCATACTTAGGTACATTTTCAATTTTCAAGTCATTTTTGCAAAAGTAGAAATAAACTAGTTACCTACCCCTACTACCAACAATCTATAGTAGAGTACCCTATAGCAGATTTTAAGTAAATAATAAATTGTATTATTTAGATATATTTTATAAGATCTATCCCTCGTTCGTAAGTATTGAAAAGTACAAGTCTTTTACGAGTATATATAATATGTTTAAAGGGAGACTTTTAAGCAGGAGCAGGAGCAGGAATACTTTTTAGAGAAATTTTTCCAAGTCCAAGGAATAGTTTTTACAAATTATTTCCAAGTTTTTATTCAAGTCACAAACAAGTTAAAATTTTCTAAGTTTATTTTACAAGTATTTCTTTCAGAACTAAAGGAGGTGGTTGGAGTTGGAGTCTCAAAATTGAACTGTTTAAGTTTGATAACATGTATAGAACATGCTATTTTATATCAAATTCTTAACCTTGTTAAGTTAAATATAATTGGCTATCTATTTCTAAAGTTAGGTGTATTGTTCCTATCCTTTAACATGGGGAGTTAATTGGGGGTTTCTTTAAATTTAAAGATATACAAAATCGTTTTTATGTAAATAAATTTTATTTTTTACTGGTAAAAACGTATTTTTGCCATATCCTCGATACAGTACAGGTACAGATATATGCGTAGGGTACATATAATATCAGTAAATTTAATCAAAATTATGCTCTACCCATCTCAATAGAATTCCAAATGTCTAAGGAATCTGAATACATAATTTATATAAAATTATTTAGGTGGATAATACATGATATATTGAAAATATTCATAAAGTGTCAAGTTCAAGTGAAATATTTAAATTTTGTAGTAGATACATTTGTACAACAATTTAGTTTGCACAATGCTCGCACAAATTCAAAAATTGAATAATTTCTACTTACAAGTATAATAATAGGGTACATACAGTAGGTATCTGGCTTTCAATCAAATAAACACGTGCCTGTAATATTCATTAATTATACATAATCAGAATCATTTATAACTCCTCTATAACGAACTTGTCTAAAATTCCATAAGGATATTTTCGGGTTATAATGGGCTTTCTGGCCTTTATATGAGGTTTAACATGTATAAGGCCTAAAAGTTAAAAGCCGAATATATCCTTTAGAGTTTTGATCGAACATTACATGCTTACTAGTGTATAAGATTAGGCAAAGATCCTTTATAAATTCCAAAGCTCTATAGTCAGATTCTTTGCTATTTTTAATATGAGCCTTATGGATATCGGTCTAGACTAGTTCCACTGTAAAAGTTACAAACATTTATAATATACAATACAGATATATCATGTTAACTATTTTCAAAATTTCCAAAATAGATAAATATTCAATTAATTTTTGAATTAAAATTATCATAAAATATTCTAATGCTAATTCTAATCTTTATTCAACTTTAAATAAAGTAATAATTTAATCATAGACGCTACTCAAAAAATAGTTGAAATCGCATCAAAAAAGCTCCTTAGCAAAGTTTGAATAATTTTAAAATTAGATATTTTATGGAAAGGATATCTTGGGTCATAAATAATATAATGGCCTTTAAATGAGGTTTAACAAATACAAAGGCCTGAAAGTCGAATAGATCCTTTGAATTGTTGAATCTTTGATAAATATATCCTAATGGCATATACGAGGTATAAACTGACAGTACATAGTCGTTAGATTGTATAATATAAAACATAGGAGGTACATAAAAAGTAGGTACAAACAAAACAACAAGATTAAAATCCTTTGTTAATTTGATTTAATTTTTTTTTTAAATATTATTTGAAGAATTTAAATAATTTAAAATCAAAAAAATCGGCATTTTTTGGGAAATTTCTCTTTAAAACTCGAGCTAATTTTTAAAAATCTACTATAAATAGTGATATAATTCGATAAAATATCTTCATATTTAACTTTGATTTAAGTAAAATGAATGTAATTTTAATCCTAGTCATTTTTACAAGTCCAATTTTTGGACTTGGAATTCAAAATATTCTCCTCAACCCTAATCTTTGTAATATTGTGTCCCCTCAAATTCCTCCAAATCTTTTGAGCTTTGACCCAAACGATCCATACTATATATTGGCTCCGTATTATAAAACTTGTACTTACACTTCACCAGGTATAGTTTTTGAGAATTATAAAAAAATTTGAAAAAGTATATTCGGATTTCAAACAGGCCTTTCTATATATATGTCAAAACTCATATAAAGACCAGAAAACATCATATCTTTTTAATTTTTTTAGATGCTTGTGCTGCTCATCCATATTTCAATAATACAAATATACAAGATTATTTTCAATATGATCCAGCAACTGACGATGTAGATGCAGTGGCACCTACTGTAATTTACCTTTAATATATTTTTTGAATTTTAATTTCAAATTAATAGGTTTTTGGTAAAACTTTAAATCTCATTTGGTTGACTTTACCCCTATATTTTAAGTTTAACTGTATGAAATTAGGGTAAAAATTTTTTAGATTAGTTTAGTTTAAATTACTTTAGGTTAGGTTAGGGTAGCTTAGATTAGAATTTGAAAAAAATTTGTATTAATTTCATAAAGGGCTAAAGTTTAACCAAAATAGGGGTAAATTCAACCAAAAAAGGGATGAGATTAAATCGAAGCCTTTTGATAATTCAGACCTTTAAAGCTCTCAAAAGAAGCTCTAAATAATATAGTCAAAAATTTTGCCTTATTTTTGTTCCTATTTTTCTTTGGTCCAAATTTTTTTGGGCATCACAATTTATTTGAGATTATATTATTTTGAAGAACAAAATTTGAAAGTTTTCATGTAAAATAAGCCAAGAACAAGCCAAAATACATATAGAGGTTTAAAAAATTAATTTTCATGTTTTTTCAGCCAATTTTGATCCAAAATGCAGGATATACACCAGAATTACATACAGTGACCACAAAAGATGGCTATATTTTGTCCACATACCGAATTCTCGACAATGATCCAGCGAAACGACCAACTAAATCAAGCCCTAAACCAGCCGTTATGCTTGTACATGGTCTACTAGGTTTATATTTAAATATTTAAACATCTTTAAATATTTTGTCTTTAAATATTAAAATTCTATTATAGGCGCTGGACACGATTGGTAAAATTTCTAAATACATAGTTAACATTTTAGCTTTATTCCATATTTAGTATATATATTTACTCGTAGTGGTATTTACTGCTCATTTAAAATTAAAATTATGTATTTTTTCAAAAAGGCTTTTGAATCCAAAAGAGGAATGCTTACGTAAATTCATAAATCCATTTAAATATTAAATGTCAGATGAATTGAATAAATTTAAATTACACTTGCTTATATTTTAGCCTATATGCTCCATGAAGCTGGTTTTGACGTTTTTATTGGTAAATCTCAATTGAATTAAATATTTTATTTGAATTTAAATATTTAATTATTTATAAAAATAATGCTAATTTACTAAATAGCGAGCAATCGTGGAACTACATACTCATTGGGGCATGTTGATCCAACATATAATTCGGCAAATCAGAACCAAAAATATTGGGACTTTAGGTATTTATATTAACTTCTATTTATTATGTTAAAAACTAATATTGTAATTTTTAAATAGCTGGCATGAAATGGGAATTTATGATGGTATTTACACTTAAAATATTTCATAGAATTTGATTTAACCGGGTAAATTAATACTAATTTTTAAACTAGTCCCAGCAAATATAGATCATATTTTGAGCGTTACAAATACAACTAAAATGTTTTACGTTGGTATACCTAATTGAATTTAAAAATGTTTATCTTTAGACAAAATTTATTTTACAAAATATTTTTTGATAGGATTATCTCAAGGAACTACTCAATTTTTCGTAACAATGGCAAAAAATACAACCTACAATAACAATATCACAATGGCCGCTCTACTTGCCCCTGTATTTAAAATATTTTCAATAATTTCATTTCAAAACCTTTACTTTTCTTTGTAATTTAGGTAGCACACCTTGGAAATATAACTAATCCACTACTTGTAGCCCTTGGTCAAAGCCAGCCTTTCGCGAATGTAATATTTTTTAAAGAAAATTTTTGACATAATTTGCAAAATTTCATTTTGCAAAAAATCATTTTAGTATGCATTTAACAATATGCAAGCACAAATCTATGAAAAAACACTTTTAACAAGTGTCCATGATGGTGGGTTTGGACTTTGTTCCAACGAATTGGCAGCTGAAGCAGTCTGTTCCAATGTTATGTTCGCAATTGGAGGTAATTTTAAATTTTCAGAAGAAAATTTGTTGAAATTTTGAAATTTTTGAAATTTTTTTTTTTGAAAAAGGGTTCAATCCATGTCAAATGAACTGTGCCCGGCTTGTGAGAATAATTTCCTGCATTTTTTAAAAAGATAGATAGTTTTCTAGCTGAACAAGAAAAGTTTTCTTATAATTGAAATGATTTTTAATTAGAAATATTATGTGGGTCATGACCCCGACAGCGCCGCCTTGAAAAGTCTCTATCACTATTTGCAAAATGTGAAATCTGGAGGATTTCGGGAATTCGATAAACGACCGATCGCCTTCGATGTCTCCAAAAACTGCTCGACACTTCAAATCTTGGACGAGCTTTCGCCAGGGGCACCTAAAGATTACCAGTGGGATAATATTAAAGCTCCTATCCTACTTTACTCTGGATACAATGACGGACTTTCTACACCACCGGTGATTTAAATAACAATATAATACATAAATAAGCCTAATGGGTTAACATTTGTGTTATTTGAGTAACTTAAATATTCAAATACTCAAACAGAATAGAATAAACCTGGTGAATACCTACTCACATTTTTTTGTTTGGTAATGGTATGGTATATATGAAATATGAAATAGGTATATGTAATTTCGAAAATTTTGAAGTTTTGTAACGAAAGTTCTAGGTAATTAATTAGGTATGATTTTCTAAAAAAAAATTTGATCGAATTTTGAGCAAGATTTTTACAAAATTTGCAATTTTTGACCAAAATTTTGGTTAAGATTGTATTGAACATGATATTAAGGTAGTTGAAAAAATATAAAATTTTGAAAATTTTGAAAAAATGAATGATTTGAATATTTTTATCAAAATTACGACTAAAATAGTATGACTTTTAACACAAAAAAGGTGAGTACTCGTACTAAGGATAAGTACCGTTCTTTTGAGAATTTCAATTCAGTAGGGTAGGGTACTCATTTATTTGAGAGGGTACTTACTCAATTGCATTTAGGTGCCACTCAAATATTAAGACATATACCATTATAAACCCCAACTAAAATCAATGAAAGCCTGTTTTTTTGGATTTTTTTTCTTTTTGTCTATTGTATTTTGACAACGTCAATTTTCGCAGGATTTTTCCAATATTCATCGTAGATTAATCCTTCGAACTGATTATTGAACAAAATAAGCAAAAAGCCAAAATTTTAATGACTTTTTAACCTTTTTATACGACTAGCTATTGGAAATTTGAATCCCTTAAACATACTAGGTACTTTTTAAACCAAAACTTTATCATATTTTTATAATTTTAAAACAGGATGTGAACATAACAGTGAATGCTCTAAAGAAAAATGGAAATTTGGTCAAACATTATCAAAATGATTTCGAACACTTGGATTATTACTGGGGCATTGATGCCCATATCACTTTTGAGGATATTGTCAACAATTTCAAATCTGTTTTATAAACAAATTACCATCTAAATTAAAATATAATAGAAAATTAGTGTATCTTTCCAAAATATTGTTTAAAAAAATTTAATTCAGGAAATTAAGTTGATTGTATAATGTATTGTACCTATTGTAAGTAGAGTAATAGCGGTCATTATATGATATGTCTATAGTCTATTGTAGACACTTATAACTTACTACTTACAGTATTAAATCCAAGTAGGTATAGCAAATTACTTTTCTTTAATTGGAAATAAATTCTTAAAATAATTGTATGCAAATGAATAATAATAATACCCTACAGTATAACTTGGCAAAATTCATATAATATGGTACCTAATTGAGTAATTTTTAAGATCCCTAATTTTCAATATAATGAGGTTTAGGTCAATAGTTAATATTAATTCAAAAAAACTGATGTTAGGTGTCATTTAATACATACTTAATCAACAGATCTTTGGCAATTGATTATAAATTCAACAAGCAGCGAGTTTCATTTTTTTGCCATTTTTCTTCTTCCTACATAAAAACGATTTTTAAGTAGGATTAATATTAACAAAGTAAAAAAGTGGGGGTAAAAAAGGTTAACAAACTTTAAATATGAAATAAACAAGTCACTTTTTAACAGGTCTTTGATATAGTAAAGTTATTGAACTTAAGATTAGAAAATTGAAGCATAAAGTTATCATAATAATTTGATAAAAATAATGATTGTATCGATAATGATTGTATCTAATAAAAAAAAATTCAGAAATCGATATTTCCATAATGAATCTAATTTTATAAGGATCTTTTAAGTTTTAATTTAATTCAGGCCCTTAAAGGATCCTTTATACTACCTATTATTGTAAAAAAAATGAAAAAGATAACCCTACCCCTTAAAAGAAAATAAAACCTTTAAAATACAAAATAAGCATTTTAATAATGGGGTATAATTATCAGCATTATGTAATATGAAAGAGTCAAAGTCGAAATTAGTCTAAATTAAATCTTACTACGATATCTAGTGTGCTAATATGAAATAAAAGTACTAATCAACCATCGTAAAACTATGGTCGATTACCAACAAAATTTGGTAATTCAGAGATGAAATTAAATGAAAAAAGGCATTTAATTCATTTCTTTTGATAAACACATACCTATATTACATAATTTGAGTATATTTATGAAGAATCTGTGAATATTGTACTGTACTATTAAAGGTACTTAAGATTAAAAAAAAACAGTTACATATTTATAATTAATTAAGTATATTTGATAACGATATTTCCAGTTCAATTTAAGGAAGTTATGGCTAAATAATTTATAAATCATCTAGTTATATATAATATAACATATAATAATCTAAATCTAAATAACTATCTGTAAGGTAGGTATCTAATTCAGATTACCTACATATACTTTAACTTTCATTTATTTTTTCTAAAAACTTTTTGATATTTTCATCTGGATCTTGAATATCAATAAATCCATGAAATATCTTGTAGGTCTCAAAAAGCTGGTGAACATAACTCTTATACCCTACACCACGTTCTCGGATAAATATGGGCCAAAAGCTTTCTAAATCATTTGCTAATTTGGCATAAATCCTTATAATATTCTCGACAACCCATGCTAAATCCTCACTCACAAAATTCGCTGATTTCATGAGAGAAATGATTTCCTCCAAGTTATTTAAAACTTCTTTAACTTTTGTGTGATTTAATTTCCAGTTGAGTAATTTTACCATCCATGGTATTAGCTGTAGGTTCAGTTCTGGAGCTGGGGAAGTTTCTTTTCGAATTTTAATCAGTCTTGCCATTTCCACATAATCGCCTAAAAATTAAATTAAATGTATTAAAATACCTATTTATTTCATTATCATAATTCATATTTAAAGATCCAACTACGAAGACTGCCAAATTATTGTCAATCGAAAATATTATAAGCAGGGCAAGGGATTCTAGGTTTTTTTAGGTTTTTAACCTAAATCGACTTTTTAGAACCTAATTTAGGTTTTTAGGTTTTTTAGGTTTTAAACCTAAACTGGCTAAAATTGTGAATATTTTGTGCTTTTTTTGCCATTTTTATGCATTTTGACTGTATTTGCTCTGCAGAATTTTTGAAAAACCGAATTTTTATAAATAATTGACTAAATTCATAATTTAAAAAACATTTTGATTTCATTTTAGTGTTGTTTTAAAAGAGTCCAAATTGTCTTTATCTATTTTATAAAACCATCTCAAAAAATAGTCAAGCAAAAATTCTTAAAAAATCTTTGAATTTAATTGAAAAGGTAGTTTTAAGGCCAAAAATATTTTAGGTTTAGTCACCTAAAACGCTAGTTTTTTAGAATCTTTTAGGTATGGTACCTAAACCTAAATGGACATTTTTAACAACCTAAAATCCCTTGCATTGCCCTGATTATCGGTATAAGTGTTAGTTAAGAGAATTTTGAATTCAGCACAATATGTAGTGCGAAATTAAAAAGTGCAAATTTTTCCAATACTATTGACTTTTGAAAGGCTATTATTGAATTTACAAATAATTAAGATTAATAACTGACCTTTGAGTTCTGATTGAACCAATCTCTTGTCCAATATCTGTCTAACTGATTTCGGCTCCTTTTCTTCCCATTTACAAAGTCGACACATACATTTAAAATTCAATTTATCACGTCTGGTCAATACTTTTGGCATCGAGAGTAACTTGGGCCCGAGATATGAAAAGAATAGCTCATCTCCAGGCTCAATATCCTTGATACAACGTAGGAATAGAAAATCCCCATAAATGTCATACTTGACATTCTGATCGATACAATCATGATTGATGAATGAAGGAAAAATCCATATACCTGTTAATAAAAAATAAATTAGTAAACAATCCTTAATTTGATCAAAAATTAAAAATATTAACATACCCATTCCAAAATTAGAACCTTCAGTATATCCTATTATTATAAAGTAAAGTAAAATTAAATTAGAAATTAAGCTAGCAATTAAAACCTAAAAATAATATGTAATTGTAATTGTAATTACCTTCATCAAATTTTCGGAAATTTGTGTTGTGAGTTGTGCACAGTGATTCTGTCAATTTCTCTAAAATTCCAATTTTTTCACCTAAAATATCAAAATATTTAAAAAATAAATGACTTCTCTATATAAGGAAACGCTTTATAAAGGCTGGTTTTTATTTCTGAATGTGATATAATTACCCGAAGATTGTTTATAATAGTCTTTTATACGTTCTGGCTCTAATTCTATATACTTTTTAAATTGCTTGACGAGCTCAGGACAAATCTGCTCGTCAGTTTTCCCTTGTTCCAGTACAATAGCTCTTGATGCATGTAAAAGTGTTCCAGCTGGAATTATGTGATCAGAACTATTTACAACACCTCGACCTTTACCATCACCAACATCTAAAAGAAAATTTTAGAAATTGAAATTAAAATACCTACCTATAGATATATTGTAATTCTAAAATTGAAATTAAAACTTACCTGATTTAATCTGAATTGACTCTAAAGTAAAATTATCAGCAATTTCATCATATCGAAAATTTCTCTTGATTTTCTAATGATAAATAATTATTGAAGTTTTAGACTTTAGATTTTAAAGTATACTTATAAACCTATTAATCTAATCGAACTTGGATTTCACTGTACTCTCAGGATAAAAGAATTTGATCGTGTCGATTTAGAATTTAATAGGAGACAAGTTAAATATAAAAAAATGGGTCTTTATAAAAGGATTATTTATATATAAAGTCCTCCTAAGGCCTAAGGTCTTTACTTTACAGAGAAGTTCGATTGTATAAAGACTAAAATTCTAATTGTAAAAAGCTAATGTTTACCGATAATTGAGCAAAGTTATAATTTCCAGATTTTTGTTGATCATCCAGTCTTTTGGTGATTTCGAGTAGTTCTTGACATAATTCAATCTCATTCTCAACTTTTTGAACAAACTGATGAGCATCCGAGTATCTCGAGAGGCCAATAAGGGCCCTAGCCTTGATATTATTACATTTCTTATTGGTAGGGTCAAGTTTTAAGATCGACTCAGCTTCATGTAATGCCTTTTAAAAGATAAATAATAAAAATATCATAAACAGCTTAATAATCTATAATATAAATAATCCATCCATGACCCATGAAGGATAAAGTTAAATGTCAATTCAATTACCCGGTGGAAATAGTTCAAATTCAAGTAAACTTCAGCACGTTTGACCTGCATTGCCACTTCAGTTCATTTAAATGGTTTCTTCAACCTTCTGACCTTAACTAATGTATAAAACTACAAAAAACAAGCAAGTAAAGCAATATTAAATAGGGAATTAACCAGAAAATCAGTATAAAAATAGCAATTAAAATAAAATTTTAAGTTTAAGTTACCTTTTTACAACAACTTGCTCTTTACAGATTGACTGACAGTTGACAGACAATAAAGTTGGCCAAGGTGTCCGTGACCACAATCAACTATCCACTAATTCTGCCAAAGGTCAAAGGTCAACTTTAACTTCAATTTGTTAACTGGAAACATAAAAAAATAAATATAAAAAACCTACTTTACTGATACTGAGATACTGCACTGGCAAACTGTCTCTACTAACTACTACATATTTACATAATAAAAAAAGCTATTGTATTTTAAATAAGTGGTGACCTTACCTTTGACCTTTTTGAATTGTATACTCACACGTTTTAATTTAACTTTACGTCTTATGAAGTAAATTAAATGTAATTAAAATTAACTTTTTTGTGAAAAAATTGAAATTGTAAAAAAATTTTTTGTTGTTTTTTTTAAACAAAAACTTTTAAAATCCTAACTGAAATTGCCAGATTTTAGAAATTCCTAAAGTTCAATATAAAATATAAGGGCAATACACGTTCACTTACAAAAATACAAAATATTTTGGTTCTTTCTGGGCCTTGGGGCCCTGGGCTGGGGCTGGGGCTGGGTACTTATTTGGGCATTTGGATTTTGGTTTTGAATTTGGAATTTGGACTTTAGTTTTGGGCATTTGGAGTATTTGGAGTATTTGGATTGAATTTGGAATTTGGAAAGAGAATTTTGGAAAACAAAGACATTTTACCATGCATAGGACTTTTTGGATTTGGCAAAAAAATTGGAGATTCTGCTTGTTGGGCAAATATGTATATATGGGTACATAGGTATATGCGATTTTTCTAGAAATAAAAATTCTAACTAAAAATTATCATTCAAAAATTTAAATATGGATCAAAATATGAAATAAAATGTTCAAATCTGAGATAATACTTATAAAATTTCAATATTTATCATTTATCAATCATTGACTAACATTGTTGCTTCAATATGCGATTGGAACAAGGCAAGGCCTAAGAAAAATTTAATGTGTAGGGTTATAATTAGTGTGTTTGGGTGTACATGTGTTGATATTGATACTTGCAATTTGAAATTGAAACGATTCGATAAGTATTTTTTTAGAAATTTTCTGTATGGTACCTAGAAAAATCTCATGTATATTTATCTATCTACTAAATTAATTATAACCAGAATTTCATTTTAGTTGGCAAAAGTCGATCATGTTTTAAGATTAAAAAAAATAACGTGCATATCAGTGCCAAGCCAAGTGCCAGTGCAATTAAAACCATCGATCATAATTTGTACTTACTAATTACCTATCTTATATTGAACTGACCATATAAAGATACCTTTTATTTTATAACAGCAAAATGTCAGACCTTTTACTGTTATAAAAATAAAAGGTATGGTTTTTCAAGGCTGCGGCTGAATTACATTCAAAATGTTCTAAAGGAATAAAATTGTGTTTTTTAGGTATTGAATTTTTGATTTTATTCTATTTTGCCTTTTTACATGTATGTAAGTTAGCTAAGTATCTACAAAGTATCTTTAGAGTTTATTTCTTTTTAAGTTTATAAATACTAGTACTATTCTGAATTCTGAATTCAGGAAATATTTTAACGATATTTTTACAAAGTTTTCTGTATCATAAACATAAATCAAATTATGAGTTTATTAATATAGAGAGAGAGACCTTTGGATTTTGAATAATTAAACCTTTTATAGGCATATTTTGACTGAACTATGAGAGTCGCAGATTATCCCATAATTTCTTATCCAACCTTTTTATTGTACTTTATAA
>JAQIXA010002524.1:0-17551 GCA_034699045.1 Nanhermannia cf. coronata Gr-Ori-00579 | reverse complement strand
AAAAATGTAACCAAAGTTAGTAATAAATAATTAATTAATTAAAATGAAATTGAAATGTTAAAAAAAACTCCCTGTATATGTAATATACTATAATATACCTACCTACTAATTATATACCATACCTAGTATTATTAAAGCTAGTTTTATATAACAAAAGTAAATTATCATCTTCATGTTAAGAATAAATAAGTTTTCCAGGTAGATATAATTTGTTCCTGATATTAAGTAAGTATATTCTGTATTAAATAAGATATTTTGTATCTTGTAGAATGTATGTATAAGGTAAAGGTTGTTAAGGATAGGTAAGGCTTACGTCATTTTGATGGTTTGTGTTTTTCTACTCGTACTCGTATCACTAAGGCACTTGAATGCGTCAGACACAACTCACAATTCACAGATACAAGCAAAAGTTCAATTTTTATTCATTAATTTATCATTACATTACATTATATAGAATTATAGTACCAGAATTATGGAATTTACATATAATCCTGTAGGATATATTTTAAAGTTCGTATACTTATGTACCTAATTATACGAGTATAATTTAAGCAAAAAATTTGCATTTTTCAATGATTAGGAAATTCCAATTTTTGTCAGTTTAGGCTTGCATTACTATATAGATTTTTTATCTTTTGAGGCAAAACCCAAGTTAAATCATAATGGTATTATATAGAATCTTAGGCTATATAGTTTGTGAATTTCAAACCTCTAGGTCATATAAAAGTAAGTAAATGCGAAAAAGTGTACTTTCCTATCTAGCATTTATTTTTTTTAGTGCTTTATTATCTTATACATGTAAATAAATTTTAGGCTATAGAAGCCTAAAAATAATACAATGATTATTTTTTAAAATGATTGAAAATAAGGTAAGAATTATTTTCAGTATAGATATATAGTAGGTAGGTATAGTGTACGGATATGCTTACTCGTCTGTATTTTCGAACTTATTATTACTTCAAGAGAATTTTCCACAAATTCCATTATATTTATGTTCGGGTATCTTATAAACAAGTATACTCTATAAAAATGTCAATAAATATGTCGAAATACTTTATTTTTATTATATAAGCCTTAAGCCTTAAGCCTTATACCTACTATTAAATGTCCAAGAAAATATTGGGTCAATTCACTTTTTACTACTACGAAAAAATTTATAAATTATTCAGAAAATCGTGTCTGAATTACTTCCTGAAACTTCCAGAAAATGTTAAAAATACCTTTGAAAGCGTAAATATTTTTCAAAAAATCAATACTGTTCTATTTTTTCAATACAGTAATAGAATAGTGATGTATTTCCTGCTTTTATTTACAAAAATTTTGAAAATTTTTGAAATGTTTTACTTAAAATTGTTAGCCTTTCATTGAAATCTTGAAACTTGAAGCTTCAATAATCTTGAAACTTCATTTAGTAAAGAGATCTTTTTAAAATGAATTGCATCCTTTAAGCTAAAAATAGTCAAAATTGAGTTAAATCCTCTCCAGGCTTGCTGAATATTTTTACATAATTTCTTAAATCTTCTTATACTTTGTATTTTTACAAGTATTTTAAGTTTAACCCACTATAATTGCATTAATTAAATGCATAGCTCATTTTAGGATTAGTCTTTCAAAGACGCAAAAAGTTATGCAAATTTACTAAATAAACATCATACTGATATTTTATAATCCTCACCCTCACTAACAATAACGAGCCTAAATAGCCTAATAAAGTCCTCTGATATTTTACTTAAAACTTAAGTAGGTATATTGAAATTTTTGTAATTTTCAAATTCTCAAATTCCAGACTACTGATAGTTAGTAGGTATAGGTATTCAAAATTCAAATTACATTTCAAGATAAAAAACCTATTAAATATTGTCTGAATAGATAGAATACTGCTAGTCAAGTGCCTAGAAATGGTTCAAGTATGAAATATAATCCTCGACATTTTAATACTCGTACAAAATATCTAGTCAAGTAAATATTTGTGGAGTTATATTTTGTTATTGAACAGAAATTCGAGACAAATATCTGCCCTTTATATACATTGTATTTAGTCATGTTAGTCGATTTGTAATTCTTTGCAAATAAATTTAGAATAATAACCTTTAAATGCTTTGTAAACAACATTTTGTTCATGTAGGTACATATACCTACAGTATTCTATCTTTGTATCAGAATTATTGGTAAAAATTGCCATTTCCTTACCCATAGGTTTTAATATTGAAAATACACTATTTCACAAAAAAGTTTATGAAATGTGGCAGATCTCAAGAAAATGGTTCATATCTGTATTAAGTCTTAATTTTTGAAAAATTTCAAAACTCTAGGTCAGTAATAAGGAAGATTTTTATCAATATTAGTAGAGTAAAGCTAGTTCTAGAAAGCTTTTTTGAAATTTGATCAGCCTACATACGAATACACCAGTTGCTATTTTGACCTGAAATATTTCTAATTACTACAACTGATATACTACCATAGAAGAACCCTAAGATCCTTACTTTATAATACTACCCTTAAAATTTTATTCAAAATTAGATTAGATAAGTATCCTTAAAATTTCATTTTCAACAGATTTAAGGCTATTTTAAACTTGAAAATGTCTTAAAGGAGTAACATTAAGATACTTATAAGTATATAATTATTAGGTTAGGGTAGTAGTAAAGCAAAATCTCATTCTATGGTAAAAATAAAGGAGTATTTTTTCAAATAGGTAGGTATTAGGTATAGGTATTCTGTGTACATTACTAATGGGTATAGTTTATATGATTTTAAATGAGTCAACCTTGAATGCTCATAGTTATAATTTTTTTTTCTATTTTCGATGGGTTGGCCAGAACCTTTTTTTTCGAGCATTTGGTGATGGGCAGACGATCACAAAACAACTTTTAATATTTCTCGAGTCTCGAGTCTCGACTCAAATAACTACCGCTCTGCTGTATACCTTACAACATAGTTTATTTTTCTTTATAAGTGTATAAGTAATTCTTTACTTTATATACTATCTTAATATACTTTTGAGGAACTTGTAAATTCCAAGTATAAAATTTCAGTTCATTCGAAGTTCGAAGCTGCAGCTGTCCTTTAAATCCAAAGCTGCTCAAAATAAAATATCCAAAAATAATTCAAAAGTTTTCTCCTCTGGCAGTTGTAATCTAAAGCTTGGTTTATCATCATAAAATAAAAATTTCGAGAGATAATTTGCATATTATCGACAGAATACAGAATCCATATCTTACCACATATATAACTACAAATTATTATCTCATTTAAGTCAACAAATGATAAGACAAATTTCAAATTTATATTTTACGACTATATTTATACTTTGAGTTCTTTGTGCTTTGTTGTCTACAAAATATTGCCCTAAATAAAATACAATACTTGTAATTTTACAACAAAAATAGTCTGAAAAAATATAAAATACAAAATGTTTGCTGGAGAAAATTTCCTCGTAGGCGCTGGAATAGCTTGTACTGTCTTCGTATTCGTCATGTCCATTTTTGTAGTCACATTAAAGGTAAGAATTTGAGCAAATTTTGAGAAATTTTATAGATAATTTGAGAAATTTCTGGAAATTTTGAGTTCATTTTAACTGAATTTTGATTTATCTGTATTTTTGCAGACTGTACATCGTCGTAAAATCGAAAAGGAGAAATCCAGATTGAGGCATTTACTTCATCCAGACATTGTAGTTCAGTATCCAACAAATGAGTCGCAATTAAGTAAGTTTTTTTCCTTATTAAACTACAGATATATCTGATACGAGATTTACTATCAGTTTAGGCTTAATTGTGCTTGTATCTATTATTTGTATTTATTGTTTACAATTATAAATCCCTGAACTCAAAAAATTGATAAACTTTTGTGCTTTACTGTATAATAGTATGCAGTATAGCCATAGATAGTATATAGTGATAAAGCTAAAATTCATTGAAATATTTTAGATTTGAATGAGTCATGTCCGCAATACCTAGCATTAGGCTTGAATATCATACAGATACTAGGATTTCCGAGTTTTTTAGTATCTAGATATAAAGATCAAAATTAGTCATTTTAAAGGCTTTTAAAGCTCTCAAGTTTACACATACATGGCAAATGGCTAACTAAGCAGTACATTACAAAGTATAGGTTAATATAATGACAAATATAATGACTAATATATAATTAATTATGCTTACAAATGATCAGAATTTTAATATTTTGAAAGATTTTTCATGAAAGGATCCTTATATCGAGATTATACTCTACTTATGACTCTTTTAAAGTATATCTTGCATCTATATTTTAGCTAAATTCAAGTTCCAGTAATGTTCCAGTAATGCAAAAAGGCCATTTTAAAAGCATTTTTTGATACAAAATAAGCCCTAATTATTAGCTTTTTATCTTACATAATTGTGGTAATTTTTGAAAAATAACTAAAATAATATATTTTTTTGAAATATCCAGGGTCTTATAATGAATGCAGATGTGCAGAGATGAATGACAATCCTTACAAATCCCTCACATGCACTTGTACTCTACTTAACCCGAATCAGATGATGGGCATGATGAGAAAACCGGAAATGTCATCACTTTTAAAACCATTGAGTCTGGAGATTTAAGAACCTACAAATTTTATTTTTGACAAAATCATCATTTTAAATCTAAAATCTACTACAGATACTCCCATACATACTATTAATTATATCCATTTAAATTATTTTATATTATACAACAAACAAACCTTCAAATTATATTATACCTTTTGTGTTTTTAATTTCATATTTTAATTTTAAGTACAAGTATTTAAGTATCTATTTAAATAAGAGAATAGTCGATCAATATTTGTGAATTATTAATAGGTCAAAGTCTATTAAGCATTTCTACTTTAACTGAATAAGAATATTTAATTAATATTCTACCATGTAACTATTTAAATATTTAATATGCAGAGTAGAATAGACTGTAGACTTATATTATTGTAAAAGCAATTACTTATATAAAGTTTTATATAGATACTACTATACTATATATTTTATTTTTTAAAGGGATTTCCCTAATCTTAACTTAAGATAATTTTATATTTCTTGTAATAGAATTTAATGCGTCTTAAAGAACAACTTTTTTCAATATAGGTAGGTAACTTTTAGATATATCTTTAGGCAGTATATCTATCTAACTGTACTGGATATTTTGTATTTTTTATTAAAAATTTCTTTCAAAATCTACCTGATATCATTTAACTACTTATGTGTCTGTGTCACTATGAGACCTTATGAAATAAAATTTATAAAATTTATAAATACCTTATACACATACATAGCGAATTGAAGCTGTACTCTACTATTCTGCGACTGATTTTTTTCCTTGTAGGTACATGATAATGCATAAATGCAAATAATTCTTGTGATTTTATATAGATTAGATTATAATCAAGAATTTAAGGATATGTAAGTGTAAGCTAGTATTTTTTATTGTACGAAAATTAATAAGGATAAGTAGATACATATATAAGGATAAGTAAATACATATAGGTAGATTGCATAAGAGTAGAACTTTTACCTGGAAAATTTATTTATTTATGCATTGCACAACTTTCTTTATAACTTGGATTCTGGATTAGATCTAGAATTTAGTGAGAAAAATGCAGCTTAAATATAAACTTTGACTTGAGATTACACAATCTTTGGAAATATTTATACATATCCAGTTTACTGGATATCATAAGTAGGTACTTTTGGTACATATACTCGTACATTGGAGCTTGTAATTGGAATATACCTAGGTACTACCTATAGCAATTCAAGTCATAAACTCAAAAAGTATCTAATTATAAATTATCTAATTATTAAAAGTATCTAAATACTCAAAAAGTATCTATCAAAAAGTATCTAGGTATAGTCATTATTGGTATGTCATCATAGTATCAAGTATTTTATTTTATACTTACAATTAAGCTGAAATACTAATTTATTAAATTAGCTGGGTATTCATTGTACACTTGTACCCTACTGATCCTGAGAGTATATACGTAACATAATAGAGATTACAGAATAATGCAAAAATGCAATTAATATGCTTTGGAGCTTGTGCTTATTCCAGTTTTTACTTTTTGTTTGAAATCAAAACGTAAATTTTCATAAAAATTAACTTTTTTTATGAAAATTCTAGGTATTATGATCGTAAAACTTTAAATCTTAGATTTTTGAGAGCTTTTTTAAAGAAGATAATATGCAAAAGTTTGTAAGGAAATCTAAAAAATATTTTGATTTTTGATAAAATGGAAACCAGGAAGTTCCCCAGAAGCGCAAACTCCCCCAAATGTTTGATTTTTGGAAATCAAAGGTTTTTTCTTTTGATGGAACGGAATTTCCTCGATAGTCACATTCACATTCATATCATATTAGTCATTTACAAATCTAAAAATCTTGTAAACAAAGTGAGAAAATTTCTCAAATTCGTAAATTAAAACCATGTTATATATTTTGTATTTAGTTAATTCTTGTGCTTCATTACTATTAGGTACTATTGACTAATTGACTTGAGATTATTACTAATTTTTAAAAATGGAAGAGGAGTCGAGTGATCGGTCGCCCTCGAGATCGCCTTACCCCATTAGACATGTAAGATTTCATTTAAAATTAATTGAAAATTATGAATATCGAAAATATTTCGATATATATTATGTAATAGCTTATACCTAAGTATATTTTTCTAGTAATTAATTTACGGCTGATTACCTAACGATCTTTTCAGAAAATTTAGATTAGAAGTTTGATTTTATTCAACTCTGAAGTCTATTACTACTATTCTGTACTAGTACATTTAAAAAATTTAATTTTAAAGGTGCTATTTTACCTATTTTTATAGTAAATAAGTAAATAATTCTGATTTAGGTCATGAGTCATGAGTCATGAGACAAACATTTTTAATTAAATATTAAGGGGCAGTGCGGAAATGCGGAGCTGTAATTTTCTAAACAAAACCTTGAATTTAATATTTAAGTATTCTGGTCATTTTTTGGGTATAAAAATAGAAAAATTCCAGCAGACATTTAATAGGTATATACATAGTATTTACATAGTAAAGTAGGGTATTCGTGTTGGACGAAAATAAACAGAGGGATGGTACCAATGGGTACCATCTCATAAAATGTTGAATCGATACTTCCTCACAAATTAGCCCGCGTTTTCAACAAGAAAACAATTTTTTCCAAGTTTTTATAGAATATTTTTTAAATCTAAATGGATTTAATGCCAGATTTAATCATCATTCAAATACCTATTAATAGGTATGTAGAAATTTTATAGAAACAAAAAAATTGGCTTAAGCTATTGTCTATAACATAATTGCCTATAACATGATATCTCAACTTTGCCAAATCTTTAAAAATTTTGCAAAATTTTGATCAACTGAGCTTTTTCAAGACTAGAGTCGTTATCCTCGTATTTTATCTGAATTTCAAAAAGACAGTCCAGGTCCAGTCTACTAGGAATTATTTACCTACCCTTAAATAGAGAGAAGTTTGAAGCAATACTCGTAGCTATACTTCTAGTATCTAGATCTAAATGATAGAGTTATTCAGCATTATAAGTATAAGTATAAAGTATGTAGCATATCATCTATCTATGTAGTATGCTACTACATATAATACATAGGTAGACCTTTGATTATTGTCCAATTTTGAAAATAAAATGTCAAAGGTCTTTGTTCTTGTCTTGAAATAATTCTGAAATAATTTTCTCGACCAACTTTTTAAATGAAAATGATAAAGTTATTTTGTAAAAACAATAAATGATTAATGATGGGAATATAAGGTAAGTAGGTAGGAACTACTCCGTAGAACATTAGAACTTACGATTATGTACTACATGTCGCATAGTACCCTACTAGATTAGATTACTAATTGATAATTATTGTTTCTATAAACTATTAAGTACATATATTGAAAACTGTAAATTATGTAAGTAATTTTTCCAGGATGAGATACCAACAGAAGCTCGACTTCAAAGTGAAATAGCAGGATTGAGATATAAAAATGAAAGATTTAGCAATGAGGTAAGAATTGCCATTAAATGCAAACTCAATTTTGCTTAATTTTCTAAAAAAATTTAAATTTCTTAAAAGTTAAGAGATTGTGAAACCAAGCTCAAAATGAAGGAATCTTCACTCCAGCATGTTAATAATGAAATCGACTCTCATAAGGAAAATTTGGCAAGGCTCTCTGCCATTAATAATTCTCTTCAGAAAAAATTACAGGTATATCAGCGCCTATATAATTATTGTATAATTAAAAATTTTGGTTCATTTATTTCTCTATTCTGTATACTTGTAGGATGTTGAAGACCGTGAAAGAACCGCTGTCATTTCAATCGCAAGATTTGAGGGTGATATTCAAAAAGCCAAACAAGATAACCGACATTATCAAGAGAGAATTGTAGAGTTAGAAAGCCAATTTAGGTACATAATATAATTAATAATTTTTAAACTATCTTAAATGGACTTAATCATTAGAACCTTTAGTTTTTTAGTTTAGTTAAATACAGATTATCTCGAAAGACAAGAATCTCATAGATTTTAGACACTTTATTTTTATTATAATATCGGCCAATATTTTGATATTACCTATACCTACTTAATATTTTTCCAAGATCTGTTTTAATCGATCGAGAATCTTCGGATCAATCGAAAGAATGTGCCCAAAGGAATTTAGCAGAATTTTCCAGAAAAATCGCTTCCGCCATAGACTACCACGATGATGTAGGAAAAACTGATGTAATTCTTAAAAGAATATTTGAAATAAACCAGGTAAATTAATAATCATCCTTACAAGATTCTAGGTCTAGTGACAAAGTATAGGTATGCCTAAAAATTATGATTTTTAGGAAAATTCAAGAGTGAAAATGAAACTTGGATCTTTAAAACAAACTCTAGAATCTTATGAAAATGGAAATAAAGCTAATGGAGATTTAATAAGCCGTTTAAGTGGTGAGAAGGAAAGCTTAAATCAGCAAATTGTCTCTTATCTAACTGCAATCGATGCTTTAAAAAGAGAAAAAGATCAATTGCTAGCTGAAAAATCATATATAAACACTGAATTACAAAGTTTTAAGGATAAATCACAAGTTGCGAGTAGAACTGTGTGTAATCTGAATGAACATAATAAAAATCTTGATATACAAATGATTACAACTAAAGGTATTCCTAATTTCATACCATAAATGTTCTAAATTTTACAAAGCAATTTTTTTAGAGAATCTTCTAATTGCTGAAGACAAAAATTCCAGATTAGAAAAAGAATTTAAAAATTTCCAAGAATCTGTAGCAATACAATTGTCAACGGGAAATAGAATGGTTGAATCAACTGCTGTTGGAATAAGGGAAAGGATAAAGGATCTTCAGGTCGAAGTCAAAGAAAAACAATTTGTAAGAAATCGAAAAATGCTTATAAACTTTCCAATGGCCTTAAAGAATTGAAACTCGTATTTTGTAATTTTTTAGGCAAATGATCAACTAAGAGAAAAGGTCGGTCGTATGAGTGAAACAATTGAAAGGCTAGAGAGACTTTTAAATGACTCGAAAAATAAAGAAGAGGATGCAATTGGTGAAAAAGTTAGTTACTCGAAGAGACTTCAGGAATCTGATACTCAATTATCAACCTTGGAAATATTGAATGAAGGCCTAAGAAAAGACAAAAATCGAGTAAGTTATTTTTTTTACAGTTTATTAGAAATTATCAGAAGTAGTAATTGATTGAACATTTACAGTTTATGAAATTTTTGGAACAACTTGGAAATACGATGGGCCTTGATGAAGTTAGCAAGGAATTAGGAGTATGTAACAAAATAATTTTAAATTCATTAATTATACTTTCTTGATATAAAATCTTTTTCTAGTTTGATCTACAAACTGATGCTATTCTAGCAAGAAGTGAGCAATTGAGTAAATTAGAGGGGGATCGATTAGCAGATAAGGTATCCTATTTTATACCTGCTTAACTAAATGATAAAATTCAGCTAATTTAATTCGTAAAAATTCGAGACTTTGCTTTTTATCAATATTAAATGCTTGAGGTCAAAGTTTGGATTTTAGGCTGAATTAAATTGAATGAATGAAAAGTATTATATGAAAAAGTGAAATTTTATGTTTAGACTGCTACTGTGTACCAGCTTCAAAGAAGAGTCAGAACCCTAAAAGATCAATTAGAGAAAAAGGACTTGCATCTAGACATGCTGAGAAAGAAGATAATGGTACTTGAAGATAGTATCAAATTAAGAACTACACTTGAACAGGAAAGGGATCATGCCACTGCTCGAGCCTCAAGATTATCCAAACATCTTGAAAGGATTGAATTAGACTTAAGAGAAGCAAAAGTATCAAATAAAGATGTTCGCTCTCAACTGGCAGATGCAGCAGAATATAAAATATTAGCCCTGGAAAGAGCTCGCAAGATTGAAGAATTAGAAAATCGAGTTAATGATCTTGAGCTACTTAGGCTGAAATATAATAGGAAGGTAGGATATTTAAAGGATCATTTGAAAACAAGTCGTGAAAATACTAACCAGGAGAGGGATTTGAATGATCATGCTTTTCAGCAATTAAGTAATGAACTTAACTCAACAAAAAAACAACTTTTAGAAGCTACCCGAAGGGAATCACAGGTCTGAAATAAACTAATTATTAATTTAGAAAATATTGTATAAATATTAATTTATATGATTTATAGTTACTTAATTTGAGAAGTATGGTTGGGAGAATATTGGGAATAGATTGGACAAAAACCGTGGTCCCAGACTATGAACTCATCTCTAAATTAGAAAAAATTGTAAATACAAATAAAGAGTTTGCTAATGTGTCCCGAAAACTCAATGATTCAATTAGACAAATGCCACATCCTAATTCCTCATCTACACCTAGTCCTAGAGATCGTGATCGTGATAAAGATGAAAGTCTTGATGATCTATTAGAATCTGAATCGAATAGAAGAAATATTTAGTAATTAAAAATAAGTTACGAGTATTAATCAATTAACTGCCTAATATATCTATTTAATTTTACAATGCCTAATATTATATTGCTTGTTCATAAGGACTAAAGATAATTTTAAAAAAAGAGATTGTCAAAAATCAAAGTACAATTTAGAATAAATCTCCAATTATGTTTATAGTTTATGTATAAAATAAATTATAAACATTTTTATTTTTTAAGATAAGTATAAGGGATTGTGTAGAAGCTTATCAATTGTTTCTTGTTTTAGTATTTATATTTAAATAGAAATAGAAAAATTATTGTTGTGAGTAATATTTAAATTATGTATAAAATGAAAGGCATACCCTTCCATAATACCTAAACTTATTTTCAAAACCTGTGAATAAAAATGAAAAAATAAAATGGTCAATAAATATGTATTTTAATTTTAATAGACTAGGTAATTGAAAATCAATTTTTACTTACTTCCCAACTAGATGAGCAACGCTGAAATCAGTATCAATTTCAAAAGGACCTTCAATTTTACATCCCTCAGCTGTTACAATTCCAACTTGATATTTCTTAAAGGCTCGGGCATCACGGTAGTAGAGAACTCGAAGTGAATCAATAAGAATTTTACGTGCTTCAGCTTCAGTTAATCCTTCTGGTTTTTTCTCACAAGCATCTCGCATCATGGGTGTTGCAATATGTGCACCAAATCCTTTAAAATACAATGTTTTAAATGCAGTAAAACTTTTAAATAATACTCAATACTCGCATCGCATGTGATCTTAAAATAAGTAAGAACCTACAACCTACTTATAGAGTATTAAACAGTGCAGTGCAGGAGTTCTATTGTAAATAACTTCAATTTAATTATAACTAATTATAAGTTAAACTCACCTGTAGCAATTATTGGATCCTTGTATGCTGTACCAATCATATCAACAAACCTACAAAAAATAAAATAAATTAGAACTAATACCTATATTAGATGTAAGTTTATCCTACTTCTATAAAAAAAATTTACACTATAAAATATTGAAAAGAATTGAAGGTATTTTTTAAGGTCACTTGTCATGTTTAAGTACTTTGTCTTTATATTAATTAGATTTAATTTCAAAATACATAATACATACCCAAGAAATGCTGATCCATCATCTTGTAATCCACCAACAACAAAATTAGTCCATAATGGATCAAACTTTGATCTTTTATTGTAAAGCACTCTAGTAAGCCATGAATGAACTAATTTTGGATTCATCGAAAAACCATCATCTTTACAATCATCATCAATTCTACAATTAAAATAAAAAATAGAAAATAGGTAATATAGATTTATCTATACCTAGTCAGATATTTACTATTCATTTAACTCAGCTTTGAAATCGAAATCCCCGACAATCTTCTTAATTTTACAAGTAAATAGATACAAAATTAAGATTAAAGCCATACTAATGGTGTTTCTCAGAGCAGAGCTGAATTAAATTAAAAATAGATTAAATAGAGATGTTAACTTACGCCATTTGTTCAATAATACCACGAATATATTGAAAATCAGCAAAATCTCCAGAACATCCAATCAGGGTCTTTTCATTGACCTTTAGCATTCGCTCACAAGTCCGGTAGCGAGCCATTGACCCATATGATCCAAGCATGTCTGAGCACATGATGATACCACCGTTGAAACGAAGACCAAGGACTGATGTACCGGTTGTAATTGGTGTTCTAAAAATGAAAAGTAGGTATTTATATAAAAGGAGATCATCTTTATTCTATATAAGCTCTAAAAAACCAGATCTATACCTCTATTCTACATGCAATTACTTGTAAAACAAATCTGGTTAAAATCTGGATTTCAGAGCTGAATTAAATGAAAGATTGACATTTTATATTTGTATATTTGTACTTACTGTGTCCTGCTTTTTGGTAAACCCTCTAAAGGTGCTATCGACGTTCCAAAACGGTCCATAACTAAAGATGTACTTGGTGGCTCCATTACCTTACTTAAATTGACAATAATTTAATTAAATATTTAGAAAAGGTCACGATTACGATACGATGACTCGACCCGAAAAAAATTGACAACTTTTTTTAATTTTTTTTAGAGAATGAATTGACGAAACTCGAATTCTGATGTTTTTGTGGATCAACAACTAGACTACAAAATCTACAATTTCATTTCTCGGGGTATATTGACACTTAAATTGATGATTTTTTTTGGAAACAAATTGACATTGACCTAGGTCAGGATTCAGGACCGATCAGGTAAGATAGCTAATTGTTAACTAGATAGATATTTCCACTAGTTAGTTAAATTAAGTAATGTATGCGGATTTAATTCATGGTTCATTTCATCGATAATTTTGTTTTTTGCAGATTTTCAAACCTAAACAAATCCTAAGCTACCTATGCTATGTAGGTCGTAGGGTAATTGTAATTACTAAGGAGTAAGGAGTAGTAGACAGTAGATAGATAGTATCGTAGGTAATTACCAGCAGGTAGGCACAAATATTAAAATTTTACAAGGGAACTAGCTTTACTGGACCTTTTTTGTATATTTCACACACAGGTTTTTGTCTAAATCTATCTAAATTCTAAATATCACCGTTTTTTATACAGGTCTTATTCAATCTCATAAAATAAATCATTTTATTCTCGATATATTTTTAGAAATAAAAAATGCCATCTCAATCTTGATCTTGTCTTGTCGAAAAATGAAGACTTGCCGGATTTTTTGGTATATAGTCTATTCAAGCTGAGCAGATTCACCAGATGTTCGAACTGAAGCCTTGAACTTGAAACAAAAAAACTAAATATAAAATATGGCTATTTTGTACTTTTTTAAAAGAAAACGATAAACTGATCTACTACATAATGTTCTCTAGAGTTCATTAAGGACCTGTGAAAGGATTCGATCAATAATTTATCATGAAATTAGTAAAATCAGTAAAATCAAGACATAATTGTAAATTCAGAATTCAAAGTCAAATCCTATATAATTTTACATAAAATTAAATGGTACCCTACCTACAGATTACCTTCTATCAATATGTAGTAGGTACTAGGTACTTACCTAATATTTATTTATAATTTATTTATTTCTATATATATATAATATATAATATGTAATATATAAAACTTAATAGCTCTTATACTGATACTACTAATATGCCACATTTACGTAAAAGACATAGTTATTTATTCTCTAATAGAAATCAAAATTAACCTTCAAAATTTTATTAAAAAAATACAATTTCAGTGTTTATCGTATATAGTGGGATCAGAATCAGAATCGTGTATTACTAAAACTATAGCTGTACTTTTACGCAATTATTTCATGGTAGGCTCTGACATTTAATTTTATGTGAAACACATTTTTAAATGTCAATGTCCTTTATTTATAGACTGGCTCTTATATAAGACAAAGCCTTAATTGAAAGAGTAGTCATTTATATCATTTTAATTTTAATAAGTCGTCTAGTGTACATTGTAGGCTGTAGGGGTATACTATTAGGAAGCTCAAATAATATTTTTGAAAACATATTTTGTCCATTACGTTTATATACTGATACTGATGCAAGCATCAATTGACACAAATTAGCTGTAAAAACAAAAAACAAGCATGTTTTCAATTATATCTGAAGGCTAATAAGACATTGTTTTGAGTAAGCAAAATCTCTTTATAAAGTTCTCCAGATGTACCCTACTCTACTTACTACTGATAGATCCCAGTAGGTACTAGAAATTTCTAGTTCGATATAGAAAAGAAAATGATTGCAATCATAGTCATGAATGTAAAGAAAAATTTTAGGTAATAGATAAAAATACTTTATACCTAGTGAGATAGATTTCCAGATTTCTAATATCTGTATGTAATTAATTGACAAAATTTTATATCTCAAATAAAATTCAAGATTTTAATCTTTCAAAATTACATTTTCAGAGTACATATTTCAGAGTACTGTAACTATCTATATGTAGGTATTTTAAATTTTTTAGACCTATATTATCAAATTGTAATTTGATCAACTAATTGTAATTTCAATTCAACTTTATGGAGTGTTTCCACTGTAGATACTATGCATATCCTTTGTACCAATAAATTTCAATTAAATCAATCTAAATCAACTCTAATTAAGCATTAGCTTTGAGTAATTGCCAAAATGCATATTTTATTTTTTATCTACATGCATACTATTACATATTAAAAATATTACCTATGTAAACATTATATATTAAAAAATACTACTACATGTTATGTATATATGTATATATGTTTATGTTATGTATAAACTTGTATAATAAATAATATAGACTTTATATATACTTAACTGACTATGTATAGTAGCTACCGCCTTCATGCATAATCTCAATTAGACTTGTTTTGTTTTTTTGAAATTTGCGAGTGTCACTTTTGATAACAACAGATTCGATTGACGTAAAGGTATACGTACCTTATCTAAGGTCTAAGGTACTGGAGTTCTAACACATATCATAATATGTACACTATGTAATTATCATAATAATAACAACTCGATAACAAATTAAATCTGGAGAGATACAAAATTTCATAACTTTTTCAAGATTTTTCTGATCCAAAATACCGATCTACCTAATCATAATAAGATAGGAATGACATTATTTAAGTAGGTACCAGCATTCAGCATATCAAATACTAAAAAATACATACCTTAAATACTTTTTTTAATAACAGGTTTAATAATAGTATTTTTCAAATAATTATAATTAGCTAAGATTCTGATAGATTTTGATTTTGAGATAGATTTCATACGATGTATTGAATTCTGTAATGTAATAACAGAACAGAACGAACGCCTACCTTTAATATTATAAAAAAACAATTCCTTTTATAAGTTCGGTTAATAAATACTAAGAACATAAGTACATACGATAAGTACATTCTAAGTACATACGATACTACCTACGAACTACCTACATACTACCTTCATATATTTGCTTACTTTATAAATTTTATTAAGTATTTGTATTAGGTATTACATATCTGATACACAGGTAATAGATTATCTGATTCCTTACTAATGTAATCAGAAATCCAGTAATCGTAAACCCATGAAAAAAACATAATCTAATTATAACTACCTAACTAGGTTAGAACAAAATTTAAAATTCTAAAAATTTTGGATATTTCAGTTTCAGAAAAATTAAGCAAATCTGATGAAGGATACTTCTTATTCTTAAATAATTTGTACTATTCTGTATTTGCACTTAAGATCAGAATTAAGATCTGAATTTGAATCTGAAGGATCAAAATTTTGAGATTTTTTTACAAACAAGTAGGTACTAGTATAGTTGCTCGCAATATTTGCTTATGTAAGTATCTATAATTAAATTACTTATATTACAAATACAAACTTTATAAGTAATTTGTAATGTAATTTTAATTAAAAATGAGTTGGTTTCTGAAAGCAAAAGATCGCTTTTCTCCAGGTATATCACAAGGAATAAGTAGGTTAGATAATTGGGTCTAGTTTTAAGATAATAAGGAAAGTAAAAGGGCAAACCTTCAAGTCTCATTTCTCATTTCTCATACCTTATTATTACCTAATTCATAATACTATTAGTACCTACCTTACTGATAATATCTAGGTATGTATATACTGATATAATAATATAAATATCAAATTACCCGTAAAAGCTTTCATGTCTCCGACTTCTTGTGGGAAAAAGATCCGGAAATTCGGATCTATCTATCTCTCTCCCTGTATCTGACTTGAGCCAACCTTCAATTCAATTTCTCATATATATCATCCACATCCACATCTACATTTACATTATATAATCTATAGACTGTCTATAGTATAGACTCGACAATAAAAGATTAAATATATCACGAAAAGTTTGCAAACATTTTATGCGTAGTTTCAACCCTTTATACATAGTATTGCAAAATATATAAGGTACAGATACATAGTAGTTATATAAGGGTTATAAATAGAACTCTTTTGATTTGATTTGAGTGTTTTTGGGTGGAGAAGAATTTCAGCACTCGGGACAATCACAAGCTTCAGAAAATTTCACTTGGATTTTTTGCAAATTTTCTGTCATTTACATTTCAAATTCTCAACTTTGCCAATTTTTTAAAATTTAAAAGGGGAAAGTTAGTGTAACTTTTTTTCAAAATGTTTGGGAAAATGTTGATGATCCTAATTGCCCCTTTGATCTTCGGGTAAGTAAAATAAACAAGATATCTGTAGATACAATACAAGATACACTCAATAAATTACTTTGGGTAATTCAATTTGACATTTATGGTCTTTAAAGACTCATCAGTGTGAATTTTTTTCTCGATTCTAATCTCAATTTCTAGCTTTAAAATTGAGGCTAGAATTTGGTTTTTCATTGCTGAATTTACTCATTTCTTTATATTATTTCAAGGCTTGTAGAATCCAATCGAGATGTTAGGGAAAGGCAAATTGTGACAGAAATCCTGAATGAAAGCAAATATGATGCGAGTATTCGACCATTATCGACCAACATGTTCAATAGGTACTTAGTACTTGACTTAAGATTAAACTGTCCCCCTTTTTGGCTCTTTTTGACCCCCAAATCGTGGTTAAGTTTGGTTAGTTTAGGT
>JAQIXA010002523.1:0-17555 GCA_034699045.1 Nanhermannia cf. coronata Gr-Ori-00579 | reverse complement strand
TAGTTCATATCTGTTATGTAAGTAGGAAAAAGAAAAGTGCTCCCTAAGGCTGCACTATGACAAAAAGTACCTACGAATATTCTTCCTTTTAGCAACTTGGATTTTCTACCGGTTTAGACACTTTTCGTACATTTGTAAATTATCAAAATACAGATTATTCAAAATACAAAATATCAAAAGAAATAAACCAAATCGAACCAAATTAGTTTTCTGCCAATTATCAGTCTAAAAAAGACAAAACACCCTAAAGGCATATGTAAGGATATATGTACTAAGGACTAAGGATATAAAAATTTGAGAATCTGAAAATTTGGGCCATTTAGACCAAATATTTTGCATATATTTAAGAGTATTTTGAAAATTTCAATTACATTTTTTCAATTTGTAGGCTCTACTTATTAACCTGAATTATCTATATGATATTTTGCTAATTACAGAATATACTTAATCAGTATTGAATATAGAGTATATTGTTGTAATTAGAGCAGAGATTTTTTTGTAGGTATGTAATACATACCTACAAAAAAATCTTTAATCAATATACCTATGTACATAGGTAAGAATCTATAAAAAAACTAAAAACCATATGAATCCTATCTATTATATGAATAAGTCTTGTGGTTTTGAAGCAATTTATTTACACACATTTAGATTAAAATTAAAATATCAACAATTTGATACGATTTTGTGGATTTTATTTTGACAAAAAGTATTTGGTCTGTTAAAAAAAAGTACCTAGAGACTATAAATAGTAGTAGGTATAAAGTATTAGTGGAGAAAAAGTTTTGAATTTGAATTTGAATGGGCAAAACAAAAAAGTTACAATTTTATAATATTTATTTTATTCAACTAGGTATGCTATTCATGCATAGATCTTATAGAGGTAGAATAATAGGAAGGATTATGGGTAGGACTAGCTAAATTCTTCTTTTTTTCTTCTACTTACTTCTACTCATAGACTCACAAATATACATTGAAGATATGTTCACAATCAGATTTAGATTCACAAAGATTTATTTATTCTTTGGTTTCATTTTTTGTCTTTTGAATTGAAAATCATATGCTGGAAAAATGGTTTTTTGAGGCTCATTCGTGGTTTGTTCGCTTTTTTTAAAAAATATATCTAATCTTTAGTAAAACCCAAAGGCAAAAATGTAATAAATTATTCAACTGATTGTACCCTCATGTATGAAGAACTCTTTTTTTATTTTCAATTAAATGGAATTCACCCTCGAATTTTTTTTGATTTTTGGTTTGATTTTACTACACAACTGTCTGGTACTTGGCTATTTTATTTCTTATTCTTATTTGATACTAATGAGTCTAGCAGAATAGAAGACATAGTTTAAATACCATTTTACTGTTAAATGTAATTTCAGATATTTATGGAGATCTCTTCGAGTTTAAATGATTTACTACTTGAACAGTTTACTTACAATATTTTATATTACATACTCTCAAGTCTCAAGTAAATCCTCATGCTGCTCTACTGATATCCCTATGTAAAAAAATATAATAAAAGTATCTTGAGTCTAGATATTAGTGTAGTGTACTTATTTGAATACTGTATTCACCATTTAAATGGTTTTTCATAAGAAATCAAAGACTCTTGTTGACAGTATCAGTATTAGTAATAATAACAAGTCGACTTTTTTTATTGTAATTTTTTGCAAGCTATCTAATAATTATTTGCAATGTACATCTAGAATCTAGAAGTAGATACATTCTTCCGACTCGTATCTCTTTCTCAAGGTTTGTATTTCCGAGGTCAATAAATTTTAATTTTTGAGTTCATCCAGTTAAGTACTTATGATCCAACTTATCCTAGTTCTCACGAGTTCACCTTATTCTGATTCTGATTCTTATTAGTTTGACTTAAACTAGACCTATTGCCTATTGGTATGATAGTACTAGCACTGGTATATCCGCATCCTATTGTCTCTTCACTTCATTTCCTGCCATGCTTACTTATAAACTTGGACTAATACTGGTATACCAATAGACTAAAGTTTTACATATCTTTTTACAATTCAAATTCTCGGATTTCTCCAACTCAGGTATAACTTATACTTAATCTATTCATTTGCATTTGGTTCGACTTGGACTGTTCTTAGATACTCTATGCTGCTAGTATAGGCCATAAGTACTACTACATATTCTGATAGTACCCACTTGAATCAAGTTCACAAAATAATTTACTATTCTAAATTGCAATGTATGGCAAAATCCATTCTCGATTCTCGCTTTTGTTTCCTTCTTTTTGCATTAGTAAATGCCTACTGCATATACATACATATCTATTTGTATATCGTACAAATACAAATATGTTTGTGTATAGACAATAGGATTTAGAACTGGTAAAACAACAAAGTAAACAAATTCTACTATTCTGTACTATCAAGTAATCTAAACACAAGAAAGCAAATACTTGAGTATTGTTGAAGTTGAAGGTGTTTCTCAATTACTTATTTGCATTCCTCAGAACAAATTTGTTAAATACTTTTCGGCACACTATACGATGCAATATACTCGATACAGATATTCTTGAGAGCATTTCAAATTTCAAACCCCAAACTTTATTTATTAAAGTATTCTTTTGAAATTTGGGAATTCGAACTTACTCGAAAGGATAATAAGTAAATGTTAAATGGATGTACTTATTTGAAATTGAATGCAAATAATGTATGTACTTTCAAATATGAATCTAATTGTAAGATAGCCCAAATAAAATAAAATAATACCTACTTTTTTGCATTTACAATCATTCAGCTGAGAACAAGAGATGAGCTCGTGTGTGAAGCCCAAGCCCAAGCTCAGGTTTTAGCTTTTCATTCGAATCGAATACTCAATGTGAGTTGACCGTGTCTCTGTCTCAAAATCTCTCTCAAAGATTTAGATTCAGATGAACCAAAGTTTTTTTTGCTTCATAAATACTACTAATAACAACTTACATAGTATTCTATGTAATTTGCATTTGTTACAGTACAAGTACTAGTACAACTTGCATAATAGCCCCGAGTTGCAATTGTAAATTGAATATATATCAGTACTTATACCTACTACTAACTATTTCTTATGGTTAGTTACATACCCTACATAATACATAGGTATGTAAGTGAGGAAAAAATACCTATCTTAATGAAATCTTACCATTTCAAATCAAATTCAAATGAATTACAATAAATATTAGGTATGTAGGGCAGGATTTTTCATATTGTATATTCTTCTTTTGTAATTGTTATTATATGGTACACTGGTATGAAGTATGAAGTATGATTCTAATCGTGTAAAAATATCGAAGTAAAGTTCTCGTAGAATTTGATCTTACAGTTTTAGGAATTTGTACTTACAACACAAGCTAAGTAAAATTGTACTTATTCAGATATTCTTAGTTTACAATGTAAAGAAAAGTGTCATTTGCTTTTTCTGCAATACGCATATTGAAATTTCAAAATTTTAAAGATGCGTTCGAAGTATAGACATATGTGTATAGACATATTATCCTAAATTATCCTGATATTCTGAAAATATGTAAGTACATATTGATATTCTAAATTATGATTTATTTTTCTAGGTTGACTGGAATGGAGTTTCGAGGTGGATTGGCTAGCTGGCTGGACGGATGTTTCTGAATCCTTGGTACTCGAACAACTCGGCGGGGGCCGTGACCTCTGTGACCTCTTCACCGACCCCACACATCAGGTCCACCCAGAATAAGGCCACACAGTCACCCAGGCACTCCCCCGCCACTCCCAAGAGAAAGGTACATTTTTCAAAATATTTTTCTTTACATACTTATTATATTGTTTTGATTGGTAGGTCCCTGCACCTCCTCCACCAGCCCCAGTTCCTCCACCAGCCCCGGAACCGCCAGATGATTCGGGTGTGAGTGTGTCCGACGACTCGACCCGAGAAAATGACCTCAATTCTGAATGGACCTCTCACACCACTTCCGAAGGCAGGATATACTACTGCAAGTGAGTAACCTAACCCAACTATAAAAGATTAGATTATAAATTAGTTATAGATACGAGTACCTACCTATATACGAAAATAAGTTTATAAAATTTCCATTCTGTCGATTATTTTAACTCAGCCTCATCTCTGAAAAATTAGTTATAACCTCAATTTTATAAGTACATGAACATACAATATCCAATTTTTCAGGACAAAATTTCATTAAATACAAATAGGGTACTTTATAACGTAAATTTTATCATTGGCACAAATAGACACTTGACTCGATAGTAGGTACAGTACGATCGAAGATCGTGTTTCAAGTAGGCTAAAATTGATGGTTTCAATTCAAATCAGGTTAATTTGGATGAAACCTAAAATTTCTAAAACTAATTAGGTAGGTAGGTAGGTAGGTATGTAACAGTAGATATTTTATTTGATTTGAATGACCTTTTGAGTACTGCTGTTCTATAATAAAAATTGTTTCCGCTTAAAATAATGAGATAGTGTGAAATGTTGTAAGGTGTAAAAACTTCGCTCAAGATTTCTAGTAGGGTATCAATACAATTAGATGATTTTTGAAAAGAGTGTTAGAAGTATTGGAGGGATTGTAAAGTGCTTTTGAGTGATCAGAGAAAAGCCTCTTTTTGGTTTTATTTCACTAATACCTTAACCATAGGCCATATACCAATATATGCTACTAAGGATAAGAAAAATAGGCATTTTGAGCAAAATAGAGGATACGAGTATTATTCTTCCCTCACTAATTGAATATTGAAAATCTTCACTACTTCCACTATATAATATTTAGGTAGCTATCTAACTAGGTATACTGATACAGCATACTTAAGTAGAGAGATATCAGTAAAAGCACTTGTGAGAGAAAGATCTTACAATTTATTAGAAGAAAGGATCAAATGAATGAAACAATTGATGCCTATTAAACTCAATTCTTCACTACTACTACTCATAGTATTAGTATAGTAGTATGGATATTAGGCTTATACAAGTAATGTAATATGGATCGGTATAAAAGGATTTTGCTTTTATAGGATACTCATAAAATATCCAGAAAATTTGGCCTACTCGAGAATACTTATGGGCACTTTTGAGAAGTATTGCTTTTTTTTGCTTTTATTTCCGCTAATACATTTTAGGTAGTACCTACATGCCATTACAGAGTGTAGAGTATTGGCATTTGTATATATTGGTTCGGATTTGTGAAATAAATAAAATACTAGAATCAAGTAAAGAATACTCATTTCTAAATTCAAAAGCGAGGTGCAGCTAAGCCATATATTAGCTGGTCTTAATGGCCGGGTATTATTTCAGATTTCAGATTTCGGACTTCTATTCTAGCCTAGGCCTAGCATGTGTGTCAGGTCCTTTGTTAAGATTTTCAAAATCCACCCAAATAATGTCCCCCATGAGGCATTTAAAGTCGGCCCATTTTTCTCCACATGTCCAAGCACTTGGAAACCCACGGGGGTCACAACTTTCTCATGTCTTGTGTCCCAAAAACTACAAAATACTCGCATTATTTCAATACTCATACAAAAATCGAGGATAAAAAAAATTAAACTTCCATTTACATCCCCTTGCTCCTTACCCAGCTCCAGATTTGAAATTTAAAACTGGAATATCCCCAACTTATTTTTTTCCCATCAATATCAATACATAATCCATACACAGCATCTTATACCTACTAATACATCTTTTGGCCCATAAAGTACCTATATACTACACTACCTACTAAATAATAATAAGTAAACAGATCCTCTTGTTACCTTACAATTAAGATTACAAACGGACAGCGATTCTAAAATCAATGAAAATACATAGGCTTTTATCCTCATAGTAGGTACGAGTACATGTGAAAATTTATTGTAAATTCTGTAGGGGTATAGAATACAAAATATTGAATATGTTGATTAGGATTAGATTAAAATAACTTGCGATTGAAACCAGGTGGATAGGTTACTTGTTGGCCATCTAATCGTAAGTCTTGAGTCATATAATAGGCACAAATGCTTATATCAGTAGTAGAACTATTTGTAGTGCTAGTAGTTGTACTTTCTGTACATGAGGTAATGAAAGAAAGAAAAAGTTCTTCTATCGAGAGATGTTGAATGAAGCTAAGGGGCGAAAAAGAAAAGCGAGCCTTAACTTAATAGATAAGAATGGTCCTACCTACCTACCTACATACAGACATACATACGGAATAGTGGTACTTTCTAAAGAATAAAAAAGTTTCTTGTGGGTTTTGTTTCACCCTGGGAAAGAAAAAACTTGGATATAATAATCCTACTACCTACGTATATCCAGTAGTCCGACTCCGACTTACGAGTACCATGTAGTAAAACACCACCAAACCAAGTAAAAGAAATATATCTATTGGCGTAATATTACTAGTTAGTGTAGGTAGTGAAGATAAGCATGTATTAAAAAATGCTCTACTCTATTTAGTATAAGGCTTTATATAGAGAGAATAGATCAAGTTATTCTACCAATCTATTCTATACTGAAGATCTATACCTTGTACAATTTCACCAAAAAAAGTATTAGAGGTTCGACATGTTATTACTACAATATTATTACTACATCCTCATGCTACTTACTGATATAATACCTATATAAGTAGGTACATATATATTGGCTCTAGGTATAGTATCCGTAGATGAGTTTTTTCTTTTTTTCCTCGGGATAAATGGCTCTTGATCGAAAGAATAATAAACAAATGGAGGGTTTTTTGAGAGAGAATACAATAATAATAGAAGAGAAAGATGGTTTGACAGAAAAAAGGAGGAATACTTATCTCATCATGTATAGCGTAGCCACTATATGTATTGTACATATATGGTAGAAATTAGTGAAACGGGTTTATCATATTATCTTGATCAGCTCAAGTCTCAAGTCCAACACTGGGTATAATTTTACGGTTTTTTTTGCGTATATCTTGGTTTTCTAGTATTTACGTTCTTATAAGTGCGGATAATCCGACATTAGTTGTACTATAGTACTTACTTACATATTACATACCTACATATCATGCTAACTGTCTGAATCATATTAAGCACGAGATATGACTAAAGGGTTTTAGTCTTTACATAATATTGTGAATGTGCTTTTAACTACCCGGGTAGTAGGTAGTTGACTGTCATTTAATCTAATGTATGCTCTTATCATATGGCAAAATAATCATTGTCCATAATTTAGAGAGCTCTTTAGAGAGACTTAAGAAATCAGCTCGGTAAATAGGGGTTAATTAGAATTACAGATATTTAATATTAGAATTTATGAGTCGAGCTAAAATCTCAACTAATTTTGATTTGTAACAGTATATTCAATTTAATGGTTATATGTATATACTTATACTTTCAAAGTAAAGACTATATGTTTTTTATATACAAAAATACAATTATTATATGTCCAACTCTGGGTATAAATTTTAAAATGACCGATTTATGACAAATCTAGAGATATGCAATGTTTTATAGAGTTTTTTTTCTATTACATATTTTGAAATGAATTTGAAAACTTTAGTATATCAGTATCAGTACTATTGTGACAAATTAGTAGTTGATATTGAGGCAATGAAACAGTTAAACATGTACTATTAATATGTAGATTTTAACTTTTGCTAATAAGAGTTGCAGAGTTCATACAAGTAGGGATTTAAAGTCGAGTAAGGGAGATATAAAAACTTCATTAGGAAGGAAATAGAGAGACTTTTTTTGTGGTTTTTTTTTTCCTACTATATATACCAGCTTGGCTGACTAAAAGAATAAGCACACGAGACAAGTCAGTGTTCAGCATGTATCTGAATCTGCATATGTTTAAAGTGCTTAAGCTTATCCAAATTTAAACTTAAACTCTCCTAAAAAGAGATGATAGGAAAAGTAGAGAGTAAAAAACCGGAGAATATTTCGCAACAGTCAGAGCATGTTGAATTAGTATATTATGTATCTATCTCTTTAAATCCGCAAGAACACCAAGTACCATCAGTATCATCATCAGTTTGTATCAGTAATAAGTATTTTTTGGGTCCAACTTCTTTATATTAGTATCAGTACAATTCAATTCAATTTGAGCTGAGAACACGAAAACTTTGCTCTCTAAATCGTTTTTTTACATTTTTTTCTCGGTGATATAGGTATGTACCTAAATAGTAAATAGACTACAATTTAGTTTAGAGTCAAATCCATTTACACGCTCGGCAAAATCGGTGTTAAATATCCAGCCGAATTCAGTGTCCATGATGAAGTGTACTTTGGAAGAAAATAGTCTCAAAATATTCAAGGATAAGGTCTTAAAAAATAAGTGATTTTTTGTTAATATAATTTTATGAATATTGTGATTGTGATGAGTGTTTTCAGCTAAACTATAGTAGATATAGAGTAGGGTGTAGTATATATAGAGTTAGAGCCTATCTATGTAGATTCGAGTTTTTCCTTCATCAGTTTAGTAGGCCAAATAAAATGGCCAATTAAATTGTGGGAACTTCAAGTACATCATCGGACAAGTGCTGAAGGAGATGATTCTCCAGCAGCCAAAAAGTTTCGACATTTTTGACTCAACTTGTGAACAACAAAAGCATCATTTTCATGATGATTACGAGAACCAATCTCCACTACACAAAAGGAGCCGGTACGCCAGGTAAACGAGAAGTTTGCTACATTTTTAATGGAGATTAAATTACATTAGAGTTCCAGCAAGCCGTCTTTTCATATCTCAGATTATTGTTATTGTTATCATTAGACTTGTATAAGTTTAAATTGAGATTTTCCTCAGACCTTTTTCCTTAAAAAGAGTTATCATTATCATACTTGTATTATAATGTATTCAAATTTCAAATTGGATGGAACTTTCAAACTTTGGCTTATGATATTTTCCAAGATTTTTTTGCAAATTACTTTTGCAAAATGAAAAAATATTTTTTAATAATTTACTCCTATTTTAAATATCTAGTCTAGTTTACATATTTAGGTTGAAGTATCATACTGGATTATAGATAGTTAAAACACTGAAATTTGAAAATAACACGAGACTCGAGACTTAGATTTTTAAATGGTTTTTTAAAGAGAATCTGGTACTTGGTACTGGTAAGTTATTTTATTCTAAGGTAAACATTGTAAACATTGTAATAATTCTTTCTTTGTTTTGCCCTCGACTTAAACAAATGATTTAAGGATAGGAGGAGTCAGAATCAGTCTAGATAAATGTTCTCGAAAAGAATGTCCCCATCAAATTAAAAGCAAAAGGGCATTATCCTCGGCTATTATTATACCCTGTTATACTCGTACACAAGTACTATGTACCATGGATTTTGTATATTTTTACTTTTAACATTATAATTTTAGCAGAGGTAGTGGAAGTACAAATATGTATAGGGATTTTATACACACAAAAGAAAAGAACAATCCAAAAAGAACTTTTGTCCTCACAATTAAATATTTACACACTACCTAACTAATTGTACTAACGACTGGATCCACTTACAAAATATCAAAATCAAGTCAGGCTGACTAGCTGGAAAACATTCTAATGATATTCTACTTATTACATATATTACTTTATATACTACAAGTACAAGTACAAGTACAACCAACAATTTCAATTATTCAAACATTTGCATTTGTTTCCACTTTTTTTATATATGCACTTTTTTCCACCCCGTCGACCATTTGGTGGAATTATTATTATTTAAGTATGTAGTAATATCATACTATCACTATTTACTTTGAGCATTTTATAAGCTCTATTGCTTAATTAAAATACTTTATAAACTCTTATGTCTAATGTCATTTCTTTGTAGTAGGATAGTAACTACATAGTATAGTCACAGATATTACAGTCCTTCGGCTGCTCTTTCTTTACAATAGAGATTTTATGACAAAAAGCACTTTTGAGTAAGTTTGTATATAAATAGGTACCTACATATTATGTATTTTTATATAATCTTTATTTTAATATTTAAAAGGATTAGCCTAATAATCTTTAACATTTCAGACCCCTTATCAAATGTTAATCAAAGTTCCCATTCTTAAATTTTAGGTCAAATTCTTATTCATACAAGTTAAGCTTCTTGATCTTGAAATTTCTCAAAAACTTAAGATTAGAATGTCAATCATTCATATTGCAATATTTTTGTTGAAAAATTCAAGAACTTGAAGCTCATAATTCTTCAAAAAACACAGTTTTTAAATTTAAAAAAAATTCTACTAATTTTTAATCATGTAGGTAAATCAAAAAATTAAAACTACTTTTAAATTTTAAATGCTCACTTTAGACATGAATACGACCAATATAATATTCATGTACAATAACTACAGTATAATTCTAATAAATAAAAAGGATCTTTACTTGTAATGTAATGATACATATGAGTATTTTCAAGAATCATAATTATTATTATGGGTAATTTCTTTGACTTTCGATGGGCACTTTTGATCTAGGTATCCAACTTTTTGGTTCCTGTCCAAAAACAATATTAGTAGTACTTAAACTTATTTGGTACCTATATTTTCTAAATTTGACTTTATCTCTAAAATATATATAGCTTGCTCAAATTCGATATACCTAGTTATAAAACGTACCTACCTACCTATATAGTACTATAGTAAACTAATACTTACTAGTAGTATCTGTAGTACTTACGCATTTGTTACATAAGTACGATACGATACTCTAAAAATATATATATATAAAAGTAACTACCGAATGTTTTTCTTCTACTTTAACACTTTTAAAAATAAAAAAAGGCTTAAATATGACTTTGGGGTATTGTCTACTCCTATCTTATCTTTATATACATGTAGGGTACTACTGATATAATGATGTACGCACTTATAGTAGGTACTAATATTTCAATATTACTCTGTATAGTAAATTATTTCGATATTTGTTTTTTAAGTACTTTTTGTGCCATATGGTATACTTTTTTATCCGAACAGTAGGTACTAGACTAGGCTTGAGTAGTAGGCAGCTAGCAGGTATTAGAAATAAAAGTAGAAGTGGCTTTATTTTACATTAAAAACTTTAAATCCAAGTAAACAAAATCTCCTTACTTAAAAAGTAGAAATTAGATGAATTCGTCTGTTTCTAGATTCTAAATACTTATGTTCAAAAACAGGATGTAGTGTATTTGTAATAGTTGGTATGTACTAGACAGTTGTAGTATCATAATATGTAAGCATAAATGTACGTGAACATACCCAAGTACCTATGTAGTTATGTAGTTAATTTCCTTGTATTTGCAATTTGTAGAAAACTAGGTTATTCTAGAAATGCGGGTATTAATATTTAATTAACCTAATATACAATGTATTTAGGTAGGTAGGTAGGTAGGTAGGTAGGTAGTATTTTGAGTATTTAATTTGTTCTAAAACTTACATTGGTACTATTAATTCCTACAAACATGTGTCTACTCATAGATAGTTTCTACTCGAATAGTAGGGTAGTAGTAAAAGTAAAATACCTATGTAGATATGTATGTATATTTAATCTAGGTAGCTTGTAAGCATTTTTAAATGAAAAAAGTAATTTTGATTTGATTTGATTTATTTTTATTTCATGTGTTTGTTTTAGTCATGAATCTGGAAGTTCAAGTTGGATTCCCCCAATTTCCTATTGGAATGGACTGAATGGAGGCCTACCTTATGGGTGGGAAGCAGCCTTCGACACTGATGGAAGGGAGTACTTCATCAAGTGAGCCTTATAACTCTTTATCTATCTATTAAAATCTTAAAACTTTTTCATTTTTTGTACTTTCTCAAATTTCACTCCTGAAATCCTAAATTTCCTAAATAGGTAATCTAATGGAGAAAAACTAGGATTTCGAAATAGAGATGACTAAGATTATCAGAGTTTCTATTACTAAAATTAGGAAGACATTAGACAAATTTTATGAATTATTAGACAGATTCAAGAGATTATCTTATATTGACACCCCGATATACAAATATATTTTACTTTTTTACAAATCCTGTTTACCTATACGTATTATGTATTATGTAAGCAATATTTATGAGGTAGTTTTATTTAAAATGTTTTTTGCACTTTTTTTATAAAAAACAAACTGACCTATCTGTATTCAAAAATATCTGAAAAGTTCAACTCAAAGAATCGAATAGAACAAAATCTTAAAAGCATATCTATCAATACCGATATTTTTCATTTGATTTGAGCTATTAAACATAAAATCGGTCAACACTTTAAAGCTCTTATTAGAACTGCAAAATCATAAGTGGCTAAAAACAATATACTTATTGAAACCTCTATAGAGGTAGATTATTCTGAAGAGGTGTGTAGATAATTGCTAATTGATAATGTTCCTATTTGATACTTTAAGTCATCTGACACAGCAAACGTCGTATGAAGACCCTCGTAAATATCCTTTCCATCCAGACGAAGCGGCGAAGCCGAGAGACGTGGTTTTGGTCAGAGATCAAGAATTCGGATTTGGCTTTGTGGCAGGATCTCAACGACCTGTGATTATTAGGTAAGAAAGACACACTTTATATTTTTTCTATGTAGGTATTTATAACTACAAGTTTATCACTACAAAAAGATTTTATATACCCTACTACATATAGGTATCCATAGGAAGGTACTATAACTCTACTAACTACCTAACGTTTGCCTAACGTTTGTTAGACTTAATACTATAATTTAGTAGGTGCTATCTGTAGGTGTACATGAGTCAGGATGAGTGAACGACCGCTGATAATGCAAAAATAAGTTGGAGTTAACACTAGGATAAATAGACTATAATAAGTATAAATATATTTCACTTTTACTTGATTAATTTCACACAACAAACTGAAACAGACACCAACCTACTAACTGATAGTACACTACTATTAATATATTTTTAGCCATTATATAGTACAGTACCTAATACTGTATCTTACAGATTCGGTAATAGTTGTTGGTATATCAGGTAGGTGCTAACCTACTTGTAATCCTTGTCATAATAATGAAGTGCCTTACCTAATGTCTAGTGTACTAATATATTATGCAAATATTAGAATATCCTGATTTCTGTAGGTACGAGTATCAGTGAAAAGCATGTCATGATAAATTACATCCAATTTCTCATTTGTCATATTACCTATTTACAGTATACAGGAATATAAATAATAGATCGAGTATATCACCATCACCGGGTGTTTTGCAATCAGTTTCTTCAAAGATATTAACTTTTAATAGATTTAAATCTGCCTAATTATTGCAGTCAAGCATAAAATCTCAAATCTGTACGCCAATCATAGTACCGTATATTTACTTACTCGTTTACAACTACATATTTCCAAAATATAGAAATGTATTTATTTAGAGATGCAATTAATTCTGCTAGTAGTTCAACTTGAATTTTGATAATGAGTAAAGTTTGGAATGCAAAAACAAAAACAAAATTATATCTATATCTAGGTAGGTGTACTAGTAGATTTGAATACTTTTGCACATTTACTTTTACGATCAAAGTAAAGTAAATTATGGAGATTATCAATAGCAAATAGTAGATATCTATACTAATCGTTAGTATTCTTTATGAAGTACTAATTTAAAGTGCATGAAAGAGAGACTTCAGGAGTTCGATAATTGTGCAAAATTGTTGCTAATTTGTAAGGCGAGTGGAACTAATTTCTTCTAATTCTCAAAAACTTGATTACAATTTGACTATCAGGAGGACAGTGAGAGTTTGGCCGATATTATTAAATCTACCTATCTAGATTTAAAACTAATACTACAAGTAGGCATACTACCATCAATACTAAGGTAGTAAAGTACTTACTTAATATAGCAGTATAAGATCTGTACTTTGTAGAATAATTGTTAAACTTGAAAAGCAATAAGCAGTCGTTCTAAGAAACAGCAGGAGTTCAAAGTTTTAACTTGCCAATTAACTATTTTGCACGTACTTACTTTGAACTTATAGATCAGGGTTTGCTACTAATAGTACTAGTGCTACTATTATAAGAATGTAACAGTATTACCAATTCTATAGTACAGAATGGACTGAAAATGGCCAAAATACTCGAAATAATGTACAATATAAAGTACAAAGATAGATTAATGTTCAGGTCTTATACGAGTTAGTAGAAAATACCATTACATAATGGTTAATAGTGACAAGTTGGTAATTTGAGTGAATTGAGCTTGTTCCTACTCTTCCAATAATTAAGAAATATAAGGAGGGAATTTACACGTTTGCACTTTTTCAAATTAGAATTCCAATTTCGAAGTCGACCGACTTGAAAATCCAAATCCACTATATATAGTTATATCCTGGTATTTGGTATCGGTATAAAGTATAAAGATCGCAAATTGCGATTAGCAATTAGATTGAGAGATGATTAGATAGATATGGTTTTACTATTTACTACTAACGATAAGCCATGTGGACTCGCTTTTTTTCGCACAAAAAAGCTCAAAGAAATCAAATAAAGTTTAGTCAATTTCACTTCCAAGTATATACCTACCTACATTACTCTGAATTGAACGATACTTGTACCTATCTGTAGTTAGTAGTATTAGTATCGTAGTAATCTATAGATTTTCCAGATAAGGACAAGATGAATGATTTCATGAACACACGGTTGAGTGGAATTTAAAGTGTAGACGAGTAAACCAACCAAAATTTTCGACTTTTTCTCAAAAATACCCACTAGTATTACTAGTACATCGAGTACCTTACTCTATTAAATATGTGTTTGTGAAATAGAAATCATATAATATTCTTCCTAAAATGGTGTATAGTGTGTATTCACTCGATAAATTTCTACATTTACAAACGGATTTTAATGGACAAGGTTTTAAAATGATCCTGAAGATATCGAGAAGGCAATATCTTGATAATCGTCGTAGATTTTAAAAGAATTTAAAGACTGACTTTATAGAGATTTCAATGCACAATCATATTGTCTATTTTAATGTTTTCTTAGTAGATTTTTTACTTTTTATTTTGAGAAGTAGCTCAACATATCTGTAAATGACCGCTTTAATAAGATGAAATGTATCCAATTTGTACATTAAATGTTCCACTACGACCGTGGTTTTGGTCAGAATAGGGCAAAATGTGACAAAAATATTTTGTTGACATAATTTTGGTAATATTAATATCTGTAATACCCTTATAAAGGTTTTAAAATTAAAATTAAAAAAGTAAATGAGATAAGGTGAGTGAGTAGTATGGTTTTTAAACATAAGTTTACCATATGGGTTTTTCTTGAACAAAAATAATACTATGTAACTTATTTAGGCGGGTATAGATTCTAGTACATAATGTAGTAGGTTGTAATCTGTACGAGTAGATGTTATGTAGTAAATAGCAAGCAAGATTGTAGATAACTTTTAGGATTTGGAAAACGATTTGGTACAATCAAAAAATCAATCATTTAATGGCATTTATTTACTTGGGCTTTTATCTGTTTGCTAAATTAACCTCTGGAATCTTTATTTTGTGGTTTTTTTTCAGGTTTGTAACAGAGGGTCCAAGTGTGACCAAATTGTTGGCAGGGGATATGATTCTGAGCATTAATGGTGAAGATGTTCAGAATGCTCCGAGGGAACATGTCATTCAGTTGATCCGATCCTGTAAGGAGACTGTCCATCTAACCGTATCTCAACCACCTCAAGACAATGTAAGTACATTCATCTTTATTTTAATTACTCAAATTAACTATACACAGTTACCCACAATATTATTACCTGCTACACAGTTAATTACAATATTATTACCTGCTACTACTTTGACTAAATTGCGATTTTTACAAAAAAATCGCAATTTTAGGTTTAAATATGCTCAATTATATAAATAATCTTGACTTTTACGACTAGACCTAGACTATAAGTAAGAAACAGCTCAAAAATACTCATCTATAGCTGCTCGTATCAGCTTATCTATTTTGTAAATCGAATCATCAAAGCAAAGCAAAGAAAAGAAAAGTTTGCATCAAGATTGATCGATATGCATTTTCTTATACCTATTAGGCAAACAGATTTATTTGTCAAGTACATACTAGCTAAATATTTAGATAGGTAATTTTTGAATTGAATTTCTACATAAAATATCTAAGGTACAATACAATTTTCAAGTTCAAAATTTCTGAAGAAGCCAATCTTTTTTTCAAAAACAAGAAAAAATTATGCTAAAATTTATCATTTATGTGAATTTTAACTACCTACTTTTTAGTGATTATTCATTTCAACTGAAAAGGTCTTCGAAACTTGAAAATACTGTCGATAGATATCTATAAATATTGACCTTTGATAAAATAGTTTATTTTTAATGTAAAAAAAGACCAGCCATTTGGGTCAATTTTGGTTAGAATACTCAATTATTAGGTTTTTTTTCCTTTAAAAGTTTCACCAAGAAAAAATTGCAATGTGCAAATCACCGTTAAAAAAAAGTTTTATTCACAAACTCTTACCTATGTATGTATTTAAGATACTTGAATTTATTCGTATTCACAGTATTGACTTAACAAGTTTGCAATTCTTCGGAAAAAAGTTTGTACCTTACATATACCTACTTATCACTTATCAGTACCTATGTATAGTAGGTACTATAGTAGTTACTAGTATATATTAGGTGTACAAATGTATTTACATGTAAATACATGTATGTATATGGTAGTCTGAAGATAAATTGGTATTTACATACCTGGCCGTGCCCTTCGGTTACTTAAATTAATTATCCCTCTTTCAAATCTCATAAAACAAGAGTAAAAGTTTAAATTTAGAGGAATTTTATTTTTTCAAATGTATCTAATCAAAATATGTGTAGGTGTAGGGTTAAAATGTACCTACCTAGTTTATGTTTAAGAAATCGAAAAAAAAGTCTTTTTGAAGAAAAGATACATAGAAAACTATTTGAAAGAATTTACCTATCTTTAATCCTTGGGTTATCTTGAGCCCTACTAGTTGTAGTAAAGAATTTGCATTATTAATTTAAATTTAAACAAAGATTACCCTTTGTAGATATTTTGCTCTTTTCCAGAGTCTTTATCTCCTCATTTAGATACCTCTACTTTACAACTACATACTCAAGTTATACACTCACTATATCCACAATAAAGTCATCTAATTTTTCGTAGATGTCCCTTAAAATTTTTTGTTACAAAAGTCAAGAAAATTGACAAAATTTAAGGTTTTTAAGTTTTAACAGTAAATCTACTGTATGTACTTCAGTAGAATTTAAAAAAAAAATTATAATTTGAGTTGAGTTTTGAAATTTTTGCAAATTTTTAAGGATTTTATGATAAATTGACTATATGGTAGGTAGAAAGGTCTTAAGTATCTATCCCGGTACTTAAGACTATAGGTGTATATAGAGCATTTTAAGAGCTTAAATTTGCAAGTGTAATAAGAAAAATGAATTTTGGGTAGAATTCAGATGCATAAGGTAAAGTGCGAGTGTATCTTTTGGAGATAATGAGATGAGGAGTAGAATTGAAAACAAAATCGCTTTCTCAAATGAGCCCCAGAATGGGGTCTTAAGTTTTACGATGATAATAAGGAGAAACATTGTGGTCCACATAATTTATCTGTTTGTCTTTTAATAATCCTCTAAATGCTTGTACTATTACTGTACT
>JAQIXA010002522.1:0-17563 GCA_034699045.1 Nanhermannia cf. coronata Gr-Ori-00579 | reverse complement strand
TTATACCTATCAGTAGGTATATAAATATCTAAATTAGGTACGACTAAATTAATAATATGATTTCATTTAAAAATTTATCTCTTTTCCTTGATTTAGTTTTCGAGATAAGAAACCAGCAGTAGCTTGGGTTTACTATTACTATAATAAAAGATAAAGAGAGGGTTTTGTATCTCGAATTGAGAGCATTTTTATTAAAATTAGCACGGAAATTCTAACTAGGCTCAGGCTCTCAAAACTAGACAAAGATAATTAATATAGTTAGGGATTACATATTTCTAAATTTAAAAATTTAAAAATTAATTGAAAATCGAGTTCAGCAAATTTAATAGAGAGGCTTTAGGCATCATAGACATCATGAGGACATAAAGTATAATCTATTGTTGGTAAAGAAATAAATAATAAATAAATGCTTTCATGAGCATTTCCTATTGATAATTACAATAGCCTAATTAATTAAATGAAGTCTATAGACAGCTTGGTTGTAAATTTTTAGAGGAGATAAGGCTATTTTAGATATGTAAAGATATAGGTAGATAAATAGAACGAAAAAAGAGCGATGATTTTATAGTTGAAAAAGCCCTTTAGAATGCAAATTTGCATTTTTCTATGAATAAAAATAGATTTTAATAGCTCAAAATTGTTAGTTAGAAATTGCAATAGAATAGAATGGATAATTAAAAATTAGAAAATGTAAAATTTCTTAAAGGTACTTTGAGATTTAAACGACCTATTATATTCAAAATAATATGATGCATAGCATATTTAATAGCCATTTTTCCTATTATATATTTCATTGTTAAAAATTGTTTTTGTTTTGTTTTTTTGAACAGGAACCAGGCTGTGAAAATAGGCAATATCTGGATTCGGACCTGGTGCCCTTTAAATACCTAATCAAGAGTTTATATTTCATTTTATAATCAAATCAAGTATAAAAATATCATTGGCTTTATTGCCTACTACTCCTATAAGTTCTCGTGTATTTTTTATTCTCTTATCTACTCCTGTTTTTGTTTTAAAAGTGTGTGATATATATCTTATATAGAATATATTTATTTTTTTGCTTGGTCTGATCTCATCAAGTCATAAAATTTATATATTATTATTCGAGGTTCTTTGTTCTTAATTCGCGTTCAATTACAAAAAAATTATAGTCGTCTTATAATCCCTCAGATTTAACGACTGACTGACTGAAGAAGAAATTTGGGTTTTGGTTTTCTATGTCAGCATTCAGAAAATCATCAGTTTATTCAAAATCATCAACTACTTCATTATTATACAAAATTGATTTCAAAACCTCGTTTTGTTTGGCAAAATATTTTTTGGAAAACTCACATTATTTTCGAAGCAAGCTGAAGTCTTTATAATATCATGAAAGAAGAAATAAATGTAGCAGGTACGTAGTACTCTTTCACAATTTTTTGCTTGTCTTATATTATAAGTATAAGAAAAAATATTCAAAATTATATTCTTAATAATAGTAAAATTCATTGGGCGTCTGATTGAAAACAACAATAATCCATCAACATCAACATCCACGAAGATTGTATTAAAAAAGAATAGGATAGATAATGAGCAGCTTGAAGTGTTCAGTAAGTTTTGACAAAAAAAAATCATCTACGATAGTATAGATAGATAATTAACTGGGTGTTTATTCTTTTAGAAACTCGACTAGCCGAATTACTCAATGAAAAGTTTCAAAATCATTGGTTTGTGGAGAAGCCAACTCGTGGACAAGGTTAATACTCGTAGCAAAATTAGCAAAAATAGACTCGATTTTAGAGCTAATTTTTACGTAAATGATAGGTTTTCGATGTCTTCGAGTGACTGAAGGTGACCTAATAAGAGACAAAGTGATTGACAAAGGTATAATAGTAATTTAGGAAAATAATCAATGAAAATTTTCCATACAAAAACTGATTATATTCTGTATTTTTAGCCGCCTCGAGTTGTGGACTAAGATATGATCAACTGAATCTTCCGGCCGAACTTACCATTTGGGTAAATTAAAATTAAAATAGTTATAGTCTACTTTATTGTCTACTTTAATGTGTAATTAATCTGTTTCTTTCTATTTTTTTCATTAAATTAGATTGACCCTAAGGATGTCTCATGCAGGTCAGTTTTAATTATACATAATATCATTTAGAAAACAGTTTACAAAGTACAGAATAGTTTCACACGGCCCTATTTTAACATGGATTGGATTGGATAAATCTAATCGTTCTTAGCTGTAATTATAATTGATAAATACATTCTCTCAATAAATACTTAAATATGTAGAAAGTACAGATATTTTTAATCTATTTTATCTAGATGATTTTTTTCTTTATCCAGAATAATAGTACATTTTTTTTCAAGACAAAAAAGAGAGAGCTATTTTTTTTCTAGAACAAATATTTTACTTGATTATTTAGCATAGCCTTATCCTGTATATGTTAATTAATATATTCCCACATAAAGAAATGAATATCCTTCTCTATTTTCTATTATTATTTTTTTTCCTTTTACATCCCTCTAACTAACTCCTTGTATGAGATTATGAAATGAATAATTAGCGATTAAACAAAGACTTGTAAGGTTTTATTATAATTATACTTTTATTACTATATTTCCATTTACAGATTCGGTGAACATGGTGGATTTGAACAAATAGCATCTTTCAAAAATGGAAAAATTGAAATTTACATTGACCAAATTAATCTCGAAGAAATTCATAAGAAAGAGTTAGAACACAAAGAAAAGGTATTGTTTTTATTTTAGCATTTTTGGGTTCATTTCATAACCATCTGGATGCTTTCTGGTGGCTTTTTTTGGCTCTTTTTTTAACCCTAATTCATATTCATCCAGACAATTGTAGTTTCATAGAGCTCTGCATTTTATCAAATATAAAAGTCGAGATTTTTGTGAGAGATATCTCTGTTCTCATTTTTATTTATTTACTTAAAAAATTCTTTTTTCGAGCCTTGTAGTTGTAAATGCCTAATGCCTACTCGTATACTATATATACGAGTATAGTTAGAATCAGAATTTTAGAATAATGCATTATCTGTTCATGTGTTTGAACAGCTTCAAATTTTAAAATATGTTAAAATATCCCTATTTCATACATATATGATTTATTGATGACAAGAGAGACAAGGAAGAAATAGATATTTAAAAGTATAATAAGTAAAGGCATATGTATGTGTAAATATGCTTTACATTTGCTAATCATTCAAAATCTAGTAAGTATATACGAGTAATGTCTTTGTAGTATGTATGTAGGCAGGCAGGCCAGGTAAAATGTAAAAAAGAAATCTAGAGAGAGATTATGAGGACATATGAGGATAATAATATTCAGAGCAAACCTTTCCATTCGAGTAGAGAGCTAATTTTGCAAACTCAATCTATTATACCTACTACATACTATAGTATCTACAATTAAGTGCAGCAAATTATAGTTATAGTATTATAGTAGTTAGTAAGTAATAAAATAGCAATATATGCAATAGGTACTATATGTATGTATGCATGTAATTATAGGCAAAATGCAAATGCAATTCAAAATTAACTATCTATATACCTTATACATAGTTAGTTAGTTTAGTTGTACTAAACGCGTGTATTATTTAGAATAAAATATTTCTCTAATAGTTTCTAGTACTTTTTTTTTTACAATATATTGCAACTCTTGCATACATATACATACAAGGTATGTATATGTACCTTGTATTGAATGTACTTGGTAGTATGTAGGTACTTTAATGTTAGTAAATGAATGTATGTGAATGTATGTAGATAATATGTATGTTGAGGATAGATAAAAGCAGGTCATGATATGCAATGGGAACGTGTTGGATTCGAGACCAAATAATAATATTAAATATAAAGTGCTTTAGCAAACTAGTTAGCGAGGGTAGTAAGGGTAGTATTTTGTATCCTAATAAGTTAGTAATATGTACCTATATAGTAATTGTACCTACCTAAGTATATGCATTTGCCGTTCTGCTTTTAAAATTTACATTATTATACGAGAGTATCTTTTGTGTACCATATAAAAACATATTAGTTTTTTTGAGTTTGAAGTTTGAAGTAGAGTTTGATGTGATGGTTAAAGTAGTACTTCTACTACTACTATTACTATTACTACTATTACTTTAAGCTTTAAAGCTTTAAAGTATAATAGTTAGTTAGGTAGTTGTAGTTGTACTTATTAGTTTAGTAGGAGTGAAGTAGTCGAGGAGAGAGGAAGGTCGATGACCATAATATTTTTTCTATTTCTCTCTTACATAATAATCAGCATCTCTTTCTCTACTTTTTTATTTTTTTGAGTCCAAGCCCTAGAAACCGTTCGAGGAGAGTTCGAATTCGATCCTTTTATATCATACTCAATCATTTTTTTTGATGAAATTTTATGCCTTTAAACTCCTTTAAACCCCATTTACCTTTATATATCTTGCTAGGATTCATGATTCAATAAAGTACTCTATATCAGAGACATGAGACTCGTGAATTTATCTATAAAAAGAGATCGAGTTTTCGAGTGTCTTTGAGTTTGAGAAATACAATCTACTTAGGTAAATCTATTTAATGGCAATAGTAGGACTTCTAGTACTCGTAGTAGATACTTTACTTCTTAAATAGTTTAAAGAAAAGTATAACATTACTTGGAAACTTTGAGGATCGAAATTGAGCTCATTCTTTAACTTTTATACTCGTAGTGGCGTATGGTAAATGATCCTTTGCCTATTTTGACTCTGAAATAAAATAAGAATGAGGAATTGTATGTCATTTTGCCTTAGTAGATAGATTATAGTCCTTTTTTATGTGATTCAATTTTTGCGGCTCTTTTTTATGCTATTTCTAATGGTGCATGATGCCTCGTGATATAATATACAATGGATAGTATCTGTATAAGGTAGCAGTAGATGTAGGTATGATTGTTTTGCAGGGTTACTCAACTTTAATCATGTAGAAAAGATTAGTTTCCTTGTTTCGTATACATTTATTTCACGAGATTGCAGTTTGCTTGGCTTGCAGTATTACTATCATTATCGTATAGTTAGTTAGTAAATGGTTTGTGGTACGTTTTTTTATGAGATTGTCGATGCATTTAATTATTTAAAACCTTCTATACCAGTGTAGAGTTAAAGCTATAGCTAATAATACTGTATAGTTAAGCAAGGCTTGGGTTCGAAGTACTTTGGTATTTATTGTTGATTTTTAATTGAATTTGTAATTTTTTTCTATTTCAGATAATGCAAGAAGCAGGTAAAAATATTTTCTCAATTTTGAAAATTTCGATCTAATATAGGGGTTTTTTAATGATTAATTTTTTGGATATTTTTAGCATCGAGGAAGAATAATGTCCGCCGAGGTATTCTACCAAATACTAATAATCGATCCCAAGGTTCAAGTCCGAACAGCTTCAAATCATCATCTAGTACTAACCGAAGCTATTCATCTGGGTACAACAGCAGCAACAGTAGCAACCATCAGCCACAACAACAACAACAAACACCTCCGCACCATCATCACCAACATCATCATTCTGGCCCTGGCCATCATCATTCTAATGGGAATAATGGACATCCTGGAGGACATCCACATCAACTCCACTCACCAAGCCCGGCTGCAATCAACTGGTATAACTTAATTAAGGCTATTTGCATAGAACCTAAAGTCTAAATTCTGCCACATGTTATCAAATGGCCTTTTTTGGGGGACTTCGGTCGGAGAAATCTCTTTAAGTACTCCAAGTATAGACTTGAAACTTTTTTTTATTATGTTCGTAGACACATTTTAAAGCTATTTGCGGAAAAAATATTTATAAATGCTCAGGAACAATATAGAAAAAATTTGCTCATCTTTTTTGCTTTTTTCTATATTGTTCCTGAGTATTTATAAACATTTTTAATAGCTTTAAAATGTGTCTACGGACATAATAAAAAAGTTTCAAGTCTCTACGTGGAGTACTTAAAGAGATTTCGTCCTAATATGTGGAAGTAAAAAGGCCATTTGATAACATGTGGCAAAATTTAGACTTTAGGTGTCTGTATAAAGGGCTAATTAATTACTTAAAATACTTAAAACTTACTTAATTTACTTATAATAATAATAGGTACAACAATGTCCACAATGCTGTCTCGAATGAATTTCCATCATCGACGAGTCCCCCCAACCAATACAACATGTATAGCCTCGCGAAATTCTCTCCACCAAAATTTGGCTATGGTTCAGGTTCAAAATGGACCAATTCGAACTCACCAGGACCTCATCCAATGTATGGAGGACCTCATCCAGGTGGGAAAGCTGGAGGAACTGACAAGGTAAGAGAGAAAAATGTAATTCACAAATTTTACATACACTTATTCCATGGTTTATATATATGATAAGAGTACTGATTCGACCCGATATTTCATTTTATTATTATAGTATCATTGGTTCAATCACAACAAGTCGATCATCAAAGCATGAAAATTTTTATAAAATTTTACAAAAAAACAAAACAAAAAGTATATCTACTTGAGAACGAGAGTGATTGAGAGAGCTGTCTCTACTATTCTACAACTATAAGATACACAACAACCATCATCTATATATGAAAAAAACAAGTTAAGAAAAACATACATTTTAAGGTCAATTTTTACCGATTTAACATATTTAGTATTTTTAATTAATATAATATATATATAATTAATTTCAAAAAACAAACTCGATATCTATCTATATATACATACATATTTAAGCGATGCGATATGAAGAGAAAGAAACCTCGATAAAAACAAACTAAGCAAAACAAAGCCCCTTTTTAAGGATTAAGTTAAGGATTTAAGGATAGGATTAGCTAATAATACTTATTATAATTATACTAACTATATTATCATCTCTCAATTTTAAGCTTTAATTGTAAGGACCATTTCCTACCACCTATAATTTCAAGTTTTAGAAATTTTCGACAAAAATCTCGCATATTTCTCACAAAAAATCTTCACTATGTTGTAAAAAAAAGTATTACTTTAAATAGGCTGGATGCTGGGTGTTAAAGTAATACTTTGGAGGAAAAATTGACTAAATAAACATTGAAAAACAAAACAAAATTATGCTCAGGACTCTGATATTCACAATTGGACAGTAATAAAGTCACTATATAGAAAGTCATAAAAATAAGACATTTTTCAAAAGTCAAAATCGAGCTGCTACTATATTTATAAATTAATTTATGAAATTGTGTTCCAGCCTCGGCATTTCTGAACTTCGAATGGATAAACTTACACTTACGGATTTGAGATTTTTAAGAGCTTTTTGGTGTGAATGGTTATGGGTATGAAGTATGATGTAGAATGATATTTTTTGCAAAAAATTGATCTCTCTTATTTTGAAGAAAGATTATATATAGGGTAGTCTGATTGAAGTTTGAGGTCAAGGGTCATCGAAAATGTACGTATTCAGGGAGTTTAGCATCTTAAAGCAAAAACAAAACCATATTAAGCATACTTATAAGTGTAATGCAATCAAAGTCAATGATTGTTCATTTTTCTCTCTCTCTCTGTCATACAAGTATAGATAGGTACTTTATCTTAAAATTAGTCTATAGAAATTAGATATTTATCAGTATAGGTATCAGTAGGTAGAGGTATTTAAATTTTAGAAATTTTTTGCTTATTTTTATTGTTCATTTATTAGAGACTATTCATTCAAAGTAGATTAGGGATCGTCTTTTGATGATTTTTTGAGACCATTTTGAAACAAATTAACAAACCTTTGCTTAATCTCGATATGTGAGATGGATAAGTGGAGAGCTTGACAAAAAATGCCTCATTTTGAGAGCTAAATTTTTGAAAATTTTTTGAGGGGATTATCTATAGGCTAATGTATATGGAATAAGTTTAGGTTTTAGATATTCTAGACTTGGTTTTTAACTTTTTATATGTATTAGAGTATAGGTAATTATGTGTAAAAAACTACAAAGTAATTATAGTGAGATTTTTAATTATTATAATAATTAGGATATTTTATCGACTGGTAATATATTACATTAGTACTAAAACACATGAGATCATTCGAAAAGGCCATTTACTATACAGATATAGAACTCTCTCATTTTTTATTGTGATCTCATGTCTCTCTCACTCAAGGGTTTGAGGATATAAATTTTTTTAAAACAAAACAAATCAAATTATACTTAAAGTTAAAACAGAAGAGAATCTTATTACCTTTTTACACACTACTATACTGACTACTGATATACAAGAAAGTTAGCTAAAAAATTATAAAAAAGCAAACTCAAATCATGAAAAAGTAACAAAGCAATGAAAGGACTAGTTATAGGATCTTTATAAATCATACTCATTAGAATTTACTAATTTAGACTTTTTAACTATACTACTAAATAGGATATTATTATAAATAGGTTTTTGTGTATGTTTGAGAAAGGGCTTGTATTTTTAAAAAATTGGCCAAAATGTATATCAAGTACATTTTAGGGCCAATTTTTACAATATATCTACAAAAAATGTAAGCCAAAAACAGACCATCTGTGATCATATAAAAGTTCAATGTATGTGCATTATTAAATATTTGATGACTTTTACGATTAGAAAAAAAAAGTTAGGTCTTTTATTACCTGAGGTTACGTCTTACTAGGTACTCGTTATATTATGGGAGAAAGTTTGATTGATAAAATTATGATAATCTTAAATCTTGAGTCTTGAGTGAGAGAAAGCTACTACATACCTATCATGAATTGCAATTAATTTTTTTAGGAATACAATTAGAGTTATTTTTCTGTCATTTTGTATTAGGTAGATTGTAATGCTAGATTTGTAGATCTTTTTATTTTAATTTATACGGGAAACACGGGCTAAGAGTACAAGTTTACAAGATTTTTTAAAAATATATATTTTATTTCATTTTTTTAGGGATATAAGGTCATATTAGGTCATTATAGGTCAATGTAGGGTCGATAGGTTCGATGAAAAGTGTCAGGGAATCAAATTTTTTTTCAGTTATTAAGGACCTTTGCCCATGCGCCATCTATACAATGGCCTTCCCATGTAATCAAATGGCCTTTTTGGGAGGACTTTGGTCCAGGATAACTCCTCGCAGGAACCTCGTAGAGACTTAAAACAATATTTATTATATCCGTAGACACATTTTACAGATTTTTACTGTATTAAAATTTTTATAATTGCTCAGGAACAATGTAGAAAACAGTAAAAAAGATATGCAAAAATTAATTTTTATCTTTTTTCTACATTGCAATTGTTCCTGAGCATTTATAAAAATTTTAATTCAGCAAAAATCTGTAAAATGTGTCTACGGATATAATAAAAAAAGTTTCAAGTCTCTACGAGATTCCTACAAGGAGTTATCCTGGACCAAAGTCCTCCCAAAAAAGGCTATTTGATAACATGGGTCAGAATTTAGACTTTAGCATGTGGATGGGCATAAAAGCTTAAGATATTTAATAGGATATATCAAGTGTACATAATTTACCTATTTATAAAGTAACTTATTATATTATTATAGGATCAAGTCCCAATTATCAATGATCATGATGATACCAAAATGAAAATGAAAAGCATTTTATTAATTATAATTAACCTATCTCTTTCATTCATAATAATTTTAATTATATTAACAAATTACTACTACATACATACATACTACTATATAGGTATAGTTTTGTGATATAATTGTTGGTTTATTTCTTTATTTTATTATTTTATTTTTGTTTTGTTATCTTTATTATTTTATTCCAATTCAAAGGTATTAATAGTCCTATGTAAATTATTATTATAGTAAAAAAAAAGACAAAACTTCCAGTTCTGTTTAGCTTAGGTATATTAAAGATAATTGTATTTTCTATCCTAGTCCTTTGGTAGTTTATACAGCTATAGTTAGGATTATGTAATAATAATGAAACAAACAATCATTGACTATACATGGTTAGTGTTAAGAAAGAAAAGTCTTTTTAATACTAACTATATTTTTGGAAAAATTGTGATATTTTTTTGGATGTTTATACTCGTGTATCTGACGAGGCATCATGTAAAAGTAAATGAGGTACAAAATACAAAAAAAGCTCCTTGGACGTCTGCACCTTTGGCCCTTGATCTTTTGATGATGATTTTTGATATTTGAATTGATGATTGCGAGATTATTTTGAATAGGTAGGTGTATGTTGTTGGGTTTGAAAAGCTCTTAAAATCATAGTGCTATATTATAACTACTAGTATAGGATAAGGTAATTTTGTGTAAGTTTATTCATTCTGGGCAAAGTTCGAATCGAATGCTTGTGATATTGTATTGTTGCTAAAAAAACCTTACCATTTATATCGATCAGAATCAGTATAACAATATTATTATAATTTTTATTTAGGTAAAAGTATCAAATCTCAAAATCTCACGACTTATAATTTATAAGTATTTGCCTATACCTACCTATATAGGTAGGTATATACTTTCTTGAAATCCCTACTTTCTCAAAAATGCATTTTTTTCTTAAAATTATAGACCTAAGTATCTTACAGTTTGTAAGTAGGTGTTTGTATGATACCATTTTTCTATTAGACAAAATTCTTGCCTTACTTTTACCTCACCCTGTACGAGTATACCAGTTGTATCTGTATTTGTAATTGAATATAATTTCTCTGACTATATTTGTAGGACTGATTGTTTGTACCTTATTTGATCGTAAGTATCGTATGTGAAGTGAATGACTTGCTTTTCAGCTCGGAAAGTTGGCATTTTGTCATCGATTTCGAGCTACTTAAGTAGGCTTTATAGTGTATGAGAATGACTTGAGGAAGGGAATTATTATTCAAATTCAATTATTATGTATATTTTAATATTTTTAATAGACTTTTGTGTTTAAAAAAGGCTTATTTTTAATTTATAATTAGGATCAAATGTACCCCAAACCACATAGGTATATTAAGGTTAAAAGTATACTTGAAATTGACTTGGAATTGACCGATTGTGAGTATCTTTAATATTTATACGACAATGTGTACATAATGGTTTTTTAGTCAAATTGAACCTTGAACTTGGCAATAAGGGTCTGCTGGTTTTTTATGAGAAATATGTGAGATTGTTGGTATTTTAACTATTTTATTGAATTTTAAATGCACATTCATCATTCTGACTTGAAGGATAATTAGATTTTAAGTTGGACTAATTAATAATTAAGTTTGGTAGTCAGAAACCCACCAAGATTTACTACTTACTATACTTATACATACAAGTGAGTTTGAAAAAAAAGTTTAATTTTTACCAAGTTTTTTAAAAAACGCTGATCCAAATGGGGTATATTTAATTTGTATTTTTTTGGATTTGTGATTTATACCTATATTATTATTCATTGATTATACTTCTAAATGACTATCATACAAAAACCCCGAAATAATGCAAAATTTTACTATTTTTTTTTAAGAATTCACAGATTTTTTAAATTTTTTTAAAATCCTTCTCATACTTGAACTTGATATATTATGCAAAAAATGTAATTACAGATACTTTGTAAGTATCTACCCTCTACTAAAGTCGACTGTCTCCTTAAAAAGAGAGCTTTACACATAAAATACCCGACAAATTTTTCAAATCAGGACCTCAAGTACCCTACTTATATACCTGGGGGGGGGTCTGTATGCTTTTTAACCTCTCGATTTTGATATCGAAAAATCCTAAAAAATAGTTTTTTTTAGAAAAATCGAAATTAGTCGAAATCGAAATTTGATACCCTTTATAAAGGACAGGATTATTATGTAATTTTTCTATTGTTTGTTTCCTCTCATTATATAAGCATTCAAAATACTTTAATTAATTATATATCTAATTATGCTAATACTACCTATACTACTATTATGAATTTTTAATTATAATTTTGTGATCTTTTTAGTTTTTTCTCTCCGTAACACGCGTATATATATAGTTACTTTAATATATTATTATACCTAGTTAAGTTTATATATTATATATTTAATTATTATATAAAATAGTACAATTAGGAAAGATTTTATTAACAATACTACTACTATAGGATATAAAATTATTTTTAATAGAGATATTTAACATGCGAAATACTGCAGTAGAGGATCGACTTACGTTTTAAAGCGGATTTATAATATTATAATTTGTATATCAATTTTTACAAAAAAAAAACTGAAACTACGAGTACTACTACTACTGATGAATAGGCAAAAAAACAACCAAACATTTTACCAGTTCTTTTTTTGTGTGTGTGTTTTTTGTGTATAATTTTATAAAAATTTTATCAAAAAAATAATATATACTTTATGAGTTAAAAATACTTTTCAAACTACTAGATCTATTAGTACACTTTTGCTCGATCCTACAACTGAATCCTGCAAGTCTGTTCTAAATTTCATTTTATTTTTATTTCATTTTATCATTTCATAACCTATTTGTTATCATGCTTTTGTGCTTACTACTCGTATAATAGTAGAAAATTTCAACAAGTATCAGTAGTCCAGTTTTCTACAAACACTCCACTTTTTTTTGCTTGAAATTCTGGGTTGGATTTTACCAAAGGGGGCTATTTTGGGACTTTGAAAATTTTTGAAAAAATCGAAATGTTTTTCGTTGAATTGGGTCAAGAAGATCTCCAGGAGGTCAAATGTTAGCCTTTCGGACCAACATTTGATTTCCGACAGGTGGCAGTCCAACTTTTCGCCAAATACCTAACCTAAAGCGAGCATAACTCCCTTAACGAGGTCCTAAAAACCTTGCGGGTCATCTTATTAGGGTGCCAATATGTGTTTGTGGTCAATTTTTGACCCCTTAGAATACATTTCGACAAAAAATTTCGATTTTTTCGAAAATTTTCAAAGTCCCAAAATAGCCCCCTTTGGTAAAAGCTAACCGAAATTCTGCTGCCTTCGATTTCTTTGAGTTTTTAAAATTTAATGATTATGATTATGGTATTATGATTATGGTAAAGTTACCTTAGGGGGATATAGGACTGAATTGGATTGAATTGGATTGATTTCGGTTATGGATTTTGATAAATTTTTGAGGATTTTTGGAGTTTTTACTTGAAGATTTTGAGGTGCGAAAAGTAATTATTTAGGTAGGGTATAGATAGGATTTTTAAGGGGCTTTCATATTTAGAAAAGAGAGACTTTTAGAGTACTTTTATATCTTGAAAAAGTATCTTTAAAATTTTGGAAATGTAACGGCCAAAGTGTATCTCTTTTTTCTAATTAAGATTGACTGATTGTTCAAGTACAGAATTACAATACAGATTGTAATTGTAAATGGTAGAAATATCGAATCAATGGACTGAGCCAGATACATATACATAATTAATTATATGTAAATTAGGTTAAGGTTAAGGTTAGATATGTAAGGATTGTACTAACGAGAATAATTATGAAGCATCACAGATCTCAAATATTTGTAGAGTAAAGTATGTGTAGGTACCTTGTAAAGTAAAAAAAAACTCAAATCAAAATAATCTTGAATTACTTACCTTTTAAATTATAATACCTTTGATAAATTATATACCTTTATTAATAATATCCGCAAATTTCGTTATAAAAATTATAAAATCTTAATAAAACTAGTTCAAGAAAACCTCACCTTTGGCTGCTAAAAATCGAAAGAGATACTTTTACAATAAAAGGATAATTATAATTCAAGAACTAATGATATTTAAGATATGACTGAAGATATGAAAAGATGTGTTGAAAGAAACGCTCCAAAAAATTGTGATTTTGATATCAATTTTTGAGAATCTGCTGAAATGTTTCAAAAAGGTTTTAAAATAAAAACCTCTAGGCTTCCACTTGTCATGCAGGGATCGCTCAAAAATATTCAAAATTTATCAAAATTTCAAAAAAAAATACCGAAATCAGTTCAAATCAATGTGTTGAGGTAGGGTGTTAATATCATAATGATTAGTAGGGTATAGCTTAAGAAATGATGATATGAGAGATCAAAAAGTATTTTGAAGGACCAATTTTTTCTATTCATTTATTTACATACTTAATAATAATATAAACTTTCTTGAGAACAGCTTTCCAGTTGATTGTAATAGCTCGGTTTATTTACTGCTTTATCTCTACCAACAAAAACCATCGTTTTTTTTTGTCTTATAAAGTCCAAAAAACTACCAAAATCTCTCTTTTAAAATGTAAGATAATTTGTATATATGTAATGGAAAACCACCGATAATATATCCAAAATTTCAAGGATCTTTCTATATAATAGATAGGTATATAAAGCACTACTTAAGGTAGTGCTATAAGTGTTTGGTTTAAGCTATAAGTGTTAGGTTAGGTTAAAAGTTAGGTTTTAAGGATAAGTTCTAGGGTTAGGGCTATAAATCAAAGGGATATGTGAGAGCTACAAAAATACAGATTAATTCTAGAGATACAAATTGCTCCTTAAAAACTTACAATTTTTACACATTTTTACTACCAGATACAATATACTTAAACAAGGAAATAATAACTATACTTGTGCATTTAAATAACGATCAATTTCAATAGCAAAAAAATAATGTAATTTCAACACTTATAACATTTTACACCCAGGTCCTTTGCTATAATCTCTGATTCCAGATCTTTCTAAAAAAACTTGTAAATTTCTGCTCAAAAATAATGTCAAAAATCTAGAAAATTTCATAAAGTATCATTTATAGCATTTTCTACTCTAAAGATTGTCACATTATTGTGATAATTTAGTTTAGTTTACTTGAACTTTGAATGCAAAAGAGCTGATCAAAACTTTCAAGAAAAAAAAATCCCAATTCGATTTGAAATCTTAAAATTGCCTTCCGGTTGCACTTTTAAACTAATCTATCTATCTACATTAAGAATAGGTACTTATATACATACATACTGGTATAAAAAATTTTTACTGCCTTTCAAAAACTTAAATTTAGGGTACCCAATTGTCTTTAACTTTCAAATACTTATACTGATAGATAGGTACATCAAATATACACAAGTAATAAAAAAAACTCTTTATTATTGTATCCCTTTTACTACTCAATTAGATTAGATAGTAGTGTAGTGCTAGACTTTTATTAGAGATATGACACAAAGATACTAGTGATAAATTAGAGAGACAGACAGGTATAGGCAGATTAGCTCGATATTTAAATCTACACATAGGGTACTATAGGTAGTTTAGTTACAGAATCTCAGAATTTGAAAGGGTCTTTTAAAATTTAAAAAGTTCTAAAAAGTGAGAGCTTTGCTTTCTTATCTTATTGGTATTAGTAATATAATAATAATTTGAGCAATGTAATTTCACTTTCAATCATCGATCATTACAGCACAGTATCTCTATAAGGTACTGCTTCTTATACTAATAACCCCTCAAGACCTTATACAGAGGTTTTTGCTAAAATTTACCCAATCTTTGCATGGCCATTTTCCTATAGAATGTCTATTATTTTAATTTTTTTAATATTTAAGTTACTTTCCAAGTACCCTACATATTGATATTGTTATGGCACAAGGGGCCCTTATATGACCCCTATTACAATTTCAAGATATTTTCATAGATTTTTAGCATTTACTTTAAAGTCAACTTAAAAATGATCAAATTGAGCCAATTTATATAAATATTTATAAATATTAGGTAGGACTATAATGCGAGTCTACGAGTATAATTAGGTAAAGGGTCAAGACTAAAAAAGTGATTAACAATGATAACTTAATCGAATTTTTTTAGCTAAGGTTATGATTATGCAGTGAGAGCAAATACAAGCATTTTAATTACAATTTACTAGATATTAATAAGATACTTAGGACTTAGGATGTATAAAGTTTGAGCTCTAATTATCTATTTAAATTAAGTTTCAAAGAGATCAAGTCAAGAAAAGTGCAAGCTAAACTAATATTTAAGGATAATAGATTTAAGGATAATTAAAAGAGTTAAATTAAGCAGCTTTTTTTGCCCTAATTATAATTAGTCATAAAAAACCCTCAAGTCCACTAATTATGGTAAAAAAAACGTAAGATTTTTTAAGAAAATGTGATGAATCTTGACAAATCAACCAAATTTACCTATGCTTAAAAAAACCCATTCAAAATTCAAGACAAAAATGTGAAATTCTTCAAAATTTAGGGCTAATTGGACATTTTAAAATACAAAAATTTAACTAAATTTTAAGGGGAAATGGGGACAAAAAGTCAAATTTGTGAGATTTAAATTATAAATTAGAACTACGATACTTTTACTTTAAGGATTATTTATAAGATAAGATTTTAAGGATTATAAAAAACCTCATCTCAAATTTCAATCGAATCGAACCAGTGCAGTATAACTACTCTTATTTAAGTATAATATGATAAATGTACAGATATAAAATTACAAAAATTATAATTAAGTCTAGACACTTTGCAATATCTAATTACCCTACTACTAAATTTACTATCGATATATCGCAAATGTAAATATTTATATTTTAAACTAATCGTATAAAATATCACTAGTATTTTAATCTGTTTTTTTTGCTGAAGTTTGCTCTCCGAATATGAAAAAATATACTCAAAAAAACAAGTAAAGAAACACTTTGGTCAAAGAATTTTCCTAAATTTTGCTAAATTTTTGTAAAAATTTTGTAAAAAATTGAGAATTATGTTCGAATAATCGATATTTGTCAAATAGTAGCTCGAAATTTTGCAAAAAATGTGGAAATTTTACAAAAATTTTGCAAAAAATATGGAAATTTTAGAAAAATTTTCAAAAAATGTGGAAATTTTGCAAATTAGGTCGAAAGAATCACTTTGAAAGGGTTTTAGCTCAAAATTTATAGCAAATTTTTGCAAAATTTGGTCGAAAATTAAGTATTAAAGCTCGAGTTTGGGCTCAAAAATTTTGCAAATTAGGGCGTGAATTTTTAGAAAAGTTCCAGCTTGGAGTATGTCGTGCTTCTTTGAGTCAAATTTTTGCAAAATTTATGACCAAAGTTTTACTTTACTTGTACTTGTGAAACATCCAAGAAATCATAACAGATCTTGCAAAGTCATGAAAAAAAAATCTGTTCATTTACCTTTGAACTTTGAACTCTACCAACTACTATACTGCAACTACTTAATATTTATATATTTATACTAATTATTAATTACTTTTGAAAAAAATTGATCTAGTACAAGGAGCATATTTCCATTCCAATTTCCAATATTTGACAAAAAAAAAATGGCAAGTATTTTGATCACGTATTATACCAAAAACGAACCCTTATAAAATTTTGAACAAAATACATTTTACGAAATGCCTTTTTTGTAATTGTAATTAAAATTCTAATTAAGATAGTAGTTAAAGGATAAATTAACGAATTAACTAAAGAAAAAATTGTACAAGAAAGAGAAATAAATGGACTTGATATAATCTTATAACTATAATTATATAAGAGATAAGAAATGGAGATTTTTAGCCCTGGCCCTATATCTTACAGAACCTTAAATAATTAAGATTAACTAATTAAAATAAACTACAAAAAAATGGTCAAAAGAATGGTTTTTACTTATGACGGTTTTTAAGTCAAAAGAGCTTTTTTACGGAGCATGGTAAAATTTTTTTAAATGATTATTATATTCTATTA
>JAQIXA010002521.1:0-17565 GCA_034699045.1 Nanhermannia cf. coronata Gr-Ori-00579 | reverse complement strand
AAGAGATTTTGCATGAAGAAAATAATCTTCAGGATAGTAGAGGATTGCATGTCGATCTACAAATGTCCAATTGACCATTTGTGATTTGTTGATTAAAATCGGCTCTTGATTCAGACTCAAATTTTTAATTAAACCCTATAAACATACTTTATTTTGGCACAAAATTACGTAAATTATGCAGTATATTATATTCCTTACATTTGCGTATTCACCCATTGAAACACTGGAGTTTAGAATCGACAAATCAAAACCATAATCAAGCAAATCTAGGAAATTTTTAACTAAAATTAGGTTATTTGACAGTCTGAATATAAAAATAGTAGCATAAATGAAGTAGCAAAATGATCCCAAAAGCAGGCTACAAGTGAATATTATCTTGATTGATAAGATTTTTGTCTTGATTTGTGCACCTTTATAAAAAATTTAAAAAATTTAGCAAAAATTTAGTAAAAAATTTGATAAATTGACTAAAATAGAAATTTTCGAACCTTGATTTGAAAAAGTGCCAATCACTTGAACGAAAGTTTTGAAAACCTTTCTGATAATTTGGGAAATTTTGCCAGATTTTTCAAAATATAACAGATGCGCAGATATTGATGCAGTTATAAGAGCAATTGATAGTAAAATTATGAGCCAAACTGATTTCTGGAAAGGATCTGTATAGATTGATTTCAATCTGAGCGAATCAGGCTGATGAAAAAATGCAAAAACACTAAATTAAGAACATAAAAATTAAGATTTTGAAATTTTAAAAGAGTATTTTTTATAACCTTTTTGTAATAGTTGGATGTAGAAGGGTGAATTTTTTGGCCAATTCATGGGTTATGATTTGATGGGAAAAAGCCAATTCTACATCATTATAAACTAAATAGTCGTGTGTATTACTGTGTCTCCACCTTTTTTTATCATTATATTTATAAACAAATGTTCCAGGGAGATCACCAATTATTGAACTTCTATAATATAATCAAAAAATTCGTTAAATTATCTCAAATTGTGCTTCTTAGAATTAGAATAGAAGAACAATTAACAGATAGGTAGTGTCTGTAAATCTAAAAAGTATCATAAATTTGCAAATTAAATCTTAATTCAACATGAAAATATGTTTTTTAGCTCGTAAAAACCATATTTTGACAAATTATAAGTTTTTTATGTTAATTTGAGACCACGTTTGAATTATGTTTATCATATGAATTAACTCTACAAAAACTTTGAAATATCGTCCAAAAATCTAAAAACTTGCAAATGACACAACATTATAATACCTAATTCTCATTATTTCATGATATTTTACTTGAAATTAAGTAGGAACTTCAAATCCTCCAGCAAATGATAAGTATATCCTGAAACTAATCTGAAATAGTCAAGACCAAAGTAAGGACTCCTTGACATAAATTCCAATTTAACCATAGGCCAAATATTACTATCATTCTACAATAATTTATAAATTTTTAATTAAAAATAATTGTATAATATTTCAAGTCTTACATTTGCAATTAATTGAAAATACAAGCCAGAAAAATTATTTCTTTCAAGTAGAGTTTTGGTGATAAAATACTGGGAAATGCCAGGATCAACCTGTTGATCGTAAATTTTCTTTGTAACTCTTATAGGCCTGTAAAATATCTGTCCTGAACTTGGCTTTATGGCATAGATTTCATAAACCATGTTATTGATTTTGAAATATAATTTTGTGTCAAATTGAAGGTCAAAGTATTCTTCTTCGTTTAGAACTATAGCTTTAATTATCATAAATTCGATATCTTGAATTAGAAAATTATCAACATGATTTCGATTTGGGAAATCGAGAATAAAGATTTCATTTTTTGGTCCATTTATCAGTGTAAAATTTGCCATCTAAAAGCAAGCATAAATTATACTTACTACAATCTAACATACCTTTCTGTACCCCTCGATTTACCATATTATATGACATACCGACTTTATATGACATATTATAATGGCAAAGACTACCTACTGGTCTAATACGAACTCAAATTATTTTACATAATTTATCGAGGTAAAGCAGGGGTACACAAGACACAAAGGTCTGCTGTTCTTTTAGATTGCTAAATTCTTACCTTTCCAATAAAGTAAGGAATATCCAAATCATTTTCTACAAAAAACCAATGGATTTCTTCACGAAATTCTGAAAGACCCAGTCCAAAATTATAATTTAGATTTTCTAAATTTTCCACAGAATTGATTGAAATTTTGCCATTTTTGTAGCAATCTGACTTAATTTTGTAAGATTTTTCAAAAGTTGAATTAATGCTTAACCAGAATAAAATATTTTTATTAGGATTTGATTTACATATCCATTTCATGAAAAAATCTTGAGATCCAACAGCAGATGATATTTGAACAAATATAGCCAAATAAATGATATTCATCTTTTAAGGTACCTACCTAAATTAAAAATTGGGTTAATGGTACCTTATACACTTGTACCTATTACTATTACCTACCTAGTTATGAATTAATATTTATAGTAGTACCTACCTAATGCAAATTTTGAGTGATAGTTTGCGAAACTCATTATTGGCTAAATTATTGTAAAAATAAGTATAAAGTATACATCATTATTGTACTGATACATACGTAAAAATCTTTTGAAAAGCACTCTGAAACTCAAGCCCTAAAATATCAATACTTAAGAATAAGAATGTTCAAGTGATTCTCTTCTTTAAATAGAGTAGCATTAAAAGTACCTATAATAAAATAATAGAACCTAAGCACTACTACTAGGTTAATTTTTAATAAAATTTAATCGACTACCTACCAACTACCTTATTTCCTAGCTATATGATTGATACTTGTTAGAAAATAGGTACCTAAGTAAAAAATAATAAATATAAACTTTTGAGAAATTCCTGATATTTGATCTATAATCTTCGAACTAATTGCAATAAGGGTAATTAACTTACTTAAGAAATACGAAATTAAAAAATACGAATATATGTAAGTATGCATTATTAAGAGTATTACAATATTTTATTAATTTAGTATAATAGATATGATATATTACATAATGAATCGATTAATAGTGGTCGATGTACATCGATACATACCAAGTATCTAATATATTTTAGATTTAACAATTAATTTAGGTGCCTATATTATTTTTTTCTGTTAGATTAAGATTAAGTTATTTATAAATGTATAGAGATTATTAATGTAGAGAAAAAAAATTATAAATCGGAATCGGAAATTGACATTGACAATGATATAGTTTTGCTTAGAATGATTAAAGAATACTATTAAAATTATTATTATAATTTATAATAGAATAGAATAATATATGTCAAATTATTACTTCAAGAACTTATAGATGAACAAATGTTTAGTGAATATGTTTCCTTGCTAGCTACTTGCTACACTAGAATGAAAGGTGTAATTAAAGGTATCTAATTTTAAAGATAAAGATCTCCCCTATTTTAAAGATATAGTTCTTTAGAAAATATGAGAAATACTCTTTCTTATAAATATAAGCAAAAAATTGTAAGAACTCAGAAAGATAGCAGTCTAAAATTAATTGAAGAAGGTAATTAATTAAATATAGGCACTTAAAATCAGTGATATTTCTCAAACGAAATACATAGCTTTCTTTGCATCATTATGAACAGTAATTGCTTGTCCCATTGCTTCTGGCGTACTGTGAAAAAAATAAAATAATCAGAACCTTACATTTCCAATTGCCAATTACCTTTTATGTTATATAAACAAACTATCTACTTAGGTAAGGTAAGGTACATAATAATATTTATATTTTAAATGTGCATACCGGATATCTGAATCAGAATTTCCGCTTTGAAGTGAGGCAGAATCATTTTCTTTTTCTGAAAAAATTTAATCAAAAAATTATGGTTTTATCATTTGACCTACCAATATATATCCATAATCAATATTAGTGGTTTCATAATTATTTCATCTCTTAAAACCCAAAACCCCAATTTATTAGTAGTTTAAGCTGGGTATTTTAGGTCTGATTTAATGATTAAATTGCTTAAATATCATTTAAAAAGATTTGAATTGCCAACTTACCAACAAGATGAAATCTTGCACGAAATGCAGCAAGGTGTGCATAATATGTTGGAGCTGGAATACTAACACTTCTAGTACAACGTACATAAGTGTGGCATAATTGATAGGTGAGGCATTGCAATTCATCCGCTGTAAAGTCGTTATCATCCCAAAGTACCTATTAAATTATCATGTTTATTAATTTTTTTTACAAAATTGATATATTCCGATTTCAAGCCTTTATCATGTTAATTAAAAGCCATATAAATATAAAGGCCAGAAAGCCCATTATAACCCGAAGATATCCTTAATTTATTAAATTATCATTTCTGTTTAGTAGAATTTAGTAAGGCAATGCTATATACTTACATGATAATGTGAAGGTCTGCTTGTTCCTTGAATCCCATTATGTGAACACAAGAAGAAATCAAATTCTGTGGGATGTGTAATATCCACGTCAACAGTTGTTCCAGCTGGGATATTTCCAGATTTTCCAACTTGCTCCTTTTTATCAGCACAAAATAAACGTGTATGATGTCTTTTCTGAACAACTATAAAGGTAATCCCCGGTTGATAGTTGGCATCTAGTTTGGTGCAAGCTTCCCGGATAGCTGTCAATTCATGTTGAAGGATTTGTAAAAATTGGCCTTCAGATACACCATCACGATACATTATAATCTATAAAAATACAAATTGTTTGTTACTTTATTATTATAGTATTTCGATTTCTGTATTTAATCTTTCTAGTAAATCTTAATAAGAACTTACTTTACGAGGCTTACAGCCTGTACTTTTGTAAAACATAAGTAACAGTTCTCGAGCCATCGAGGATAAATCTTGAATTGTTTCCTGTCGATGCTTTTGAATACGTACAGTAGCCAAATATCTAGTAGGATGTGAATCCATTGAGCCAACCACAGCTAAATTGTAAAAAAATGACAATTTTTATAATTAAATTCAATATTCTGTATGTGAATGTGAATATCCAATTTTAAATGTTAAATATATTTATTTATTCTTTACCAGCAATCGATGGCTTTGTGGTGTCCCCTTGATATTTAATAAATAAGGAATAAAGAGAAAGAATCGTTACTAGATAGATATGGGATTGGATTCTTATCATTATAATTTTTAATAAAACTTGTTATTCATCTCAAGACTTTTTCATCATTGCATTGGTATTGGTTATTGGTGTTCAAAAATTTACATTAAAAAAACATTTTTACTCACCAGCTAGATAAAAAATTATAAATTAATTACAACCCAATTCATACAGGATTAAATTATAAATAAAGGAATTTATATTATTTACCTACCTGATTTTGTTTCATGAGAAATGTATAAAGATTTAGAAAAAAAAGATAAATATTACAAATTATGTATAAATATTTCAGGTAGTTAGAAAAACTTAAATAAAAGTAAAAAAAAAACTAACCTGGTGGATGAGTCACATCTGCACCTAAGAAGATTACAGGCTCTCTGAATATTTTCGGTCGAATATTTGCTAAAAGAAACATAATATGTATAATAATTTTAGATTTTAAATTAAAAATAAATCATTAATGCATAGGTAGGGTCAGAGTATATTCCAAACTTACGGACAAGTATTGAATTTACTCCTCCTAATTTAGCATTGATCTTAAGACAGAGATTTGACAAAGTTTGAGGTGACGTTCTATTCACATTTTTGGCTTGAATACATTGAGTAGTCATTCCCATAATTGTGTCGCCAACGCGTTTAACTTCAGCATAAACGGGTGTTTTCCCTATAAAAACAAAAGCATTAATTAATATGGGTAGACAGTAGACACTGACTCAGCTAATAAACTGTTAAAATCAGTATAATACGGAGTATAAAGATTGATGAAATTCAATTTAGTATCTTATTATTTAGTATCTTACCTGGTAATACTACCACTACCAATTGTAATCCAGGGTATGTAGATTTTAAATATTTAAGCAATGGTTCAACTTGATCGGGACCCGTTGCGTATTTACAAAAAGATGGTTGACCAATAATAGGCATTCCAGCTAAATAAGTTATAACAATCATAATCATTAAGTAAAATTGTATCAGTAAAAATTAGATATTAATTAGGTATGATAGAAATTGTTAACTTACCGTCTCTACTAATGTTTTGAAGTTCTTGAGTAAATTGCTTCAAATCATTGTCACGAACTGTGGAATATCATAATATTATGTTATATGGGTTAGGGTATATATTATGGGTACTACTAACTTAACTGATGATGAGTAGTGCAACAATTTACCTGTCCTTTCCGGTGCAAAACAAGCAATCGCCCAAATATTGATTTCAATTCCAGTGAAAAATTGTTTTCCTCTCATGTCCCACACACCTTGTTTGGGCATAGCTAGACTTCCCATTCTTGACTACATTTTTACAAAAAAATATTTATTTATTTAGGGCAGGTAAAAGTAAAATAGTCAATAATTTGGTAAAAAAAAAAAACACAATAGCAATATGAGATGAGATGAGTAGGTATATACATTACGACTTGGTTGTCCACGATATTGAAGATTTGGTGGGACTAAAACACGTCCTTGAACTTCCGTCATGGAATTACTTATTGTCAAGCCAAATTCTTGAACATATGGATCATTATTGAAATCAGCTAGTGTTTAAATAGAATAGAAATTAGAATATAATAACTCGAAATAACTGAATTTAAATAAACTTAAAACTTATAAAAATTATTTCACCTTTCTTAACCAAACTATTAATTTCACGTTCTCTATCGGGTGCACACTTAGCTGTAGCTTTAATCATTGTTGAAGTTTGCATATCTGATAATTTTTTAAGGCATCGTTGACCTATAACTGTTTTACAAACCTAGAAACAATTTAAAGTCATATAGAATAGAATACATATAAGATTTTAAAGAAAAAATATTAGTATTTTGTACCTCTAATGGAAGATAGGTATGTTTGTCCTCTTGGCCCACTATTATTAAATTAATTACAAATTAAATCATTATTGTAAATATATAAGCAAATTGTAATTAAATAATAATTTCTTCAATAATTTGTATTAGTCAATAATACAACTAATTTAAGCAATTTCTTCAATAATTGTTTACCTTGTAAACACTGCAAATGTGGATATTTCAATTTGATTTTATACGTATCAAGAAAATATTGCGCTACTGTGATTTCAGTAGTTTTTCCATTCTCCAATTGTAGAGGAAAAGTCTGGTTTTTAGCCGGACGTCTGGTCACATTACAAACTCGGTACTTTCGCCTCATGTTTTTTCCACAATGTGTGATTTCAATTTTTAATCCCTTAATTTCTTTAGCGAATTTAGCACGATTCGAGTCAGATAATGGTGTTCTTTGATCATTTATATTCCGGATATCTAATACTTCACACATATATTCAATCACTGGTTGCTCTTTATAAAAAGCTGTTGCAGATAAATTCAAGTTCAACATAGTTTTCCATTGTCCAGGACGAACTGACTGATAATACCCATGCCAAATTTCACGACCTAAAACATTATAATACATTCATTATAAAATAATTATAATTCATATAAAATTAATTGATTTTGATTATAATATATATTTTATATTATGTACCCTACTTATCACACAAAAAATATTTTAAGTAACTTACCACCACCAAGAGGATAATATCCATCTGTTTCTGCTGGTGGCGAGAAAAAACTTCGACCAACTGGTGTGTAAGTCATAGAACTGTACAAAGATATTTATTTTTATCAATAATATTTCAAAAAAATATAATTAAATTGTATTGTATTGTACATACGGTAATTGTCTCATTATAATATCAAGTGCCTATAAAAAAATAATTATAAAACCTTATTTTAAAGATGTATTACTTACGATAAATAAAAATGTTATGCTAATTTTTAATATAGGTTGATAATAGAGTAAAACGTATACCTGAATTGCGTCCTGTGGAATTGTACGAATTTTGCCTTCAAGTGCTTCTTGCAGGTCTTCTAAGGAAGCTTGACCTACCCATTTAATTTGTACTCGAAAAATTCGTTCCTTTCTTTCACCTGGCAAGATTACCTCGAGAACAACAGGGTGAGTACCAATAGGCAGAGGATCTCTTGTGTACAAATTCGAACGACCATCAAATGCTGGTTTAAACGCACCAAATATTTTAGCATAAGCTTGAATCTAATATGAAATTGAAATGAATTAACTAGTTTAATTACCTCTAGTGATTACATAACATTTATAAATAACTTTTACCATTAGTTATAAATATAAGAACTCACCATCGTCGCAATAATTTCTCGATTAATACTTCGTGGGCATTTATCTGGCTGTATTGAGACATCATAGTGTTGAATGAAACCTTTTGGAAATGAGATTTGGAAATGATTTGCCTTTAACCGTATTGGCCTTCCCTCTGTTCCATAATTAGCTGTCAATAATCGTAAAGTAAAAACCAAGAATTAATAAATAGAACTCAAAAAAATAAATATGATACTTACGTCTTTTTGGAGGACCTAGAATTTCTTGAATAAATATAAAAGGAAAAACACTATTAGAACCAATTAATAAATCAATATAATGTAAAATGAATAGCTAAGTATTTACCAGTATTATGTAGTTTTTTATCCATAGCTGGTGCAGTTCCACTTTGTAGTTCTGGATTACGAGTAGATTGATTTGCATCCATAGTTTAACTGGTGATGATTGAAACTGAGCTGGTGGTTCTTATAGAACACAGAACTGTAAAATGTACTGAGCTGTGTAAAATAAAGTAAGTAAAAAGATGTATTAAAATAAGTAAAGTAGGTAAATAGAAGGTACCTAATAAAAATACTCTCTTAACTATATGTATTATCATTCAAATAGAAATACCTAATATTAAATTACCTGTTCAATTTAAGTTCAAAGTTTGACCTCTATTTTACAGATAATAATGATGTAATGTATCTAGATTCTAGATATGTACATTACATTAATAAATTAATGCTGATGATTCAATAAAAATGTTAGATTGCATCAGTTTTTAATTTTAAGTTTTTTAAAATATAATACCTACTAACTACTAGGTATACTATACTACTATTACAAAATACATTACAGACAGTACAGTAGTCAGTAGGGTAAAGATGTAAAAGATATAAGGTCATGTCAGGTCGTCATGTGAGGTCGTCAAGTCATTCTTATTCCTATCCTATTCCTAACTAACTAAAAAAACTAATTGTTATCCCCTCCTATTAACTTAATATCTTATCAATTAACTTACGTTTTAGAAACGTTGGTCAACTGCTGCTGCTGCTGGCTGGGCTGGACCTGGATGGACCCTGGTCACTATATCGTTGACCTTTGACTCGATTAGATTATCTCAATCAAACACAAACTCGCTTTCACTTTCACTTTCATTCACTTTTTCTCAAAAATAAAAATGTAAACACGAAACTACCATCTCAATTTAGATGAATTCTATGAAATATCATATTGACCCATCATGGATTAGTATTTATTTTTTGGCTCAATTGTCAACTCATTTTTATATGTGTAGGTATATAATAAGAATTTTATATTCATTATTCATTTAAAAAAGTTGACCCAACATTTTAGATTTATTGACATTTTTATAAAATAAAGGTACTTTTATTAAATATTATGTAAAATAATATTTATATACCTTTATAAATGTAGTTATATATATTATACTTATAGTTATTTATAGTGCTGACTGCTACAACTTTGACTTTTAGAAAAATGTCAGGTGGTGGTCGATCGAAAAGTAGTGTTTGGCAGTATTTTACTAAAATTGAGAATAATCGTGGTCATGGTCATGGTAGTGCAGGTGTCGAGATTTCCTTTTGTAACTTTTGTGGAGGTCAGGTCAGCCCTCAGTCGTCCAGATTGCAAAGTCACCTGGACAATTGTGCAGCTTATAATGGTGGCTCTGAACCTTCGTCAATTCCAGGTAACTAAAATTAAAATAATAATAATATTATATGTTAATGGTCCTAGTCCTGGCCTTGTCAATGACTAACTATATTATCAATATCGATAATACATGTTAAAGAATTTTAAAATGGTTAAAGACATTGATGTCTTTAACCATTTTATGCGAATCGAAAGTATACTTTATTTTTAGATGCTTCATTTTTATCTAGCTTTCAGCTCTGAAAGACATAATTTATGGCTCAAAATATCTTTTAGGTTTTATATACTTGAAGGACCAAAAATAGTTTTTCTCAGCTGAATCTGAATCTGAAGACCTTAAAAATGCTTATTTTAGACTTTATTCTTGAGACCTTTTTACAATTTCAGATTTTTAGTTTTATACTAATTAAATAATTGTATTATATTATACATAGTAAATATGTCCATTAATTAAAATGCATTTTTTATTTTTATAAGGACTCAATATGTCATTTGGAAAAACGGAAACCCAGTTAAAATTGTTGCAGAGATCTGTCAAGAGGCTTCAACAGACTATTGAGAATATTAAAACTTGGGTTAACAGTTCTTTCGGTAAGTTTATAAAATCATATTTTTATTCTTATTTTGTACACTAAATTGTTTAATCAAATGATTCAGCTTTAAAAAGATTCGATTTTGTCTCTATTCTACATGTAGTTACTTGTAAAAAAAGTCAAGATATCTTTTTTCAAAGCTGAAGAAATCGAATCGAATAGATTTAAATTATAAAATTGTTCTTTATTTTTAAATAGGTATTGATATTCCTGAAGAATGCTATGTTAAAAATTTGGAAAATAATAATGATGATACTGGAACCGAAGATTTACTAAAAGTTAAAAATGAAGTTCCAGTCCAAGTTGAGTGTCAAGTTGAACCAGATGATTTCAATTTTATTTCGGCAAGCGATCAATTAATTGACAATGATACCGATAACGAAGATGGATCAATTAAAGGTATTGAGAAAAATGAGAAATGTTTTTTACAAACTATTTTTAATTATTAGTAGGCCAGGCCGTAATGTTTTTTACACTAAAAAGCTTTCTGTTGGTCTCAAGCTTTCTGTTGGTCTTTCAATTTACACATGCTAAAATCTAAAATGTCTTTTTTTTCTGAAAGTAGATTATATTATATTCTATTCCCTGTTTGTTTTCCAGACCTTATTTAATTAAATAAAATAAACAAAAGATAAAAGAATATGTATTTGAAATAATCAATATTTTTGTTTTATAGATGCTGAATCAACTGTCAATAAAGAACAAAATGAATCTCGTCGATTAAGGAGGAAAAGGTAATGTTTGATAATGTTTCACATTAATTTAATGCACAACAATATTGTATCTGAAGCACTTAAATTTTTGCTCAATTTAACAAATTACCTTCGAGTATATAAAAGTAAATTAAGATTAGGTAAAATTTAGATTTAGATTACATTTAGGATTTTTTAATGTAACTCATTTGTACAATGTAGAGACTCAAATTAAATATAATGTTACTATATACTATTGCTCCAGTTTTATTTATTATTGTGATACGATTATTTAGGTCGAGATCATCAAAATCTGTTGAAAATGGACTTGATAATGAAGATGTTGATGATAATGATGATGATGACAATGACACTTTTCAAGCTACAGATTTTATTTACTCTGAAGACTTGTTAGGTGAAAGATCCAGTGCTAGAAAGAAAAAAAAGAGAAAAAGAGGCCGACCCAAAAAGAGAATAGCAGAGGTTGAAGAGTCTGCTGCTGAATCACAATCATCGAATACATCTGATGCCAAATTAAAATGCCCTATATGCGGAAAGGCATACAAAACGGAAGCCTAGTATGTTTTTTTAGACTAAAAATTTTTAAGCTTTCTGTTGGTTTAGGTCTTTCAATTTACACATGCTAAAAAAATTTTCTGAAATTCTTTGTTTATAACCTATTTCTAGCCTAAACGATGTTCATATCCCACTTCATGGTTCAAATACCAGTACTGAGCCTACTTTTCACTGCACCCAATTGGATTGTGGTAGATCCTACTATTTTGAAAATGAGTTAAAAATACACTTAAAAAGAAAACACCATATTCCACATGGCTACAATTTACCCATCACAATTAAAAGAAAACCAGAAGAAGCTAAAAAAGACAAGAATTATAAAATTCTATGCAACATTTGCGGTAAATCCTACGGGCGAACAAATGAACTTTATCACATGCAGTTGCACGAGAATAAAAAGCAATACCAATGTGACCTGTGCCCGTCTGCCTTCAATATTTTACAAGGATTACAAGTAAACAAGGATTATTTTACATTTACATTATTTACTTATTTTTACATAAAAATTATAGAAGCATCGGAATATGCATACCCGAGACAAAATTCATATTGTAAGTTGTCTAACTATAAGCCTGTATCATGCACATAGCAATCGGGGTTTTTAATTTAATTTTTTAATTTTAGTGTCCCCAGTGTGGCAAAGAATTTTTAAGATTGGAAGCTATGAAATTGCACCAAGATTCTGTTCACAGTGACTCAAGACCTTTCGTTTGCGATTTCCCAAATTGTGACAAAAGTTATAAAATTAAAAGACAATTAACTATTCATCAGAGAGCAGTTCATATAGTTGAAAAACCGTTCAAGTGTAATATTGACATGTGCACAAAAGCTTTCCATACGGATCTTGGACTTAAGGATCATTTTATCAGGTCTCACAAAAATGAGCAAGATTTGTTAAATAAAAATAATACTCTTATCCAAAATATTGATACTGATCCTGATGCATATAAATATGAAATAATTTGAAAAATTTTATCAATTTGAATTGTAAAGTTAAATAGGTTATTAAATGGAGTATCTGTATCTGTATTTGTAAAAATGTGCAATTTAGTACAAATTATCTTCTCCATACTTTTAATTTGCCTCTGAACTACTAGATTTTGGTATCAATTTAACCGAGAAAATTCTTACAATATTGAAGTCAAGAGTTTTTTAGAGCCTAATTAATTACGATGAATAAACCACGATATCTCGATTGTGTTTGTAAGTTGTCAACCATAAGTAGTCAGTGTTTGTACATACCTACATAGTTTAGTTATTGTGGTTTTTATTTTAAATAATTTCTATCTTTTCAAATATCTTTGACTAGTGTAGACAAATTGGGGCTAGATAAATTGTGTACAATATAACGTGTATTTTATAATCTTGGAATTTTTTAAATGAAATGATTGTACAATTCTTTATTACGAAATTGTATTATTTTAAAAATACTCTTATTAATGATGTAAATTTTTAATTTATGTATTAAATTAACTATTAGATTGTAGTTTGTCTCATCGGCATTAGTAATGAAATTAGTATAAAATGAGTTTAGATTTTCAAAATTTATTAATCAGAACCAATTTTATACCATTAATTTATGCTATTGTATAAATTCTCAATATTTTTTATCATATTATGTAGTTGCTAGCTCTAGCTATACGACTTATATTAAAAAATAGAAAATAATAAGAGAACTTTTATTAAAGATTTTTATGGCATTGTAATTGTGTTGTGTTTATTAATTATCATTTTTTTTGTTTGAGTACATATATCTAGAACTATGAACAGAATAGATATTTATTTTTTACAAAAAAATATAATTAAGATTTGTTTTAAAATGGTTTTTGAAACCAACCGTTATACCAACCAATGTGCTTCAAAATGTTTGTTTTTAAGGAAAAATATGATCATTTTTTTAGGGAATATAAGAATTCCACTGTTATATTATTTTTTTTTATAAAAAAGCATACAATTTTTTTTCGTATAAAAATATAAACATACGACAGGCTCACAAGATATAGAAAAAATATAATATTTGATTAAATGACTTTGTGAATTTTGAGAATTATAAAAATAGGTAGTAAAGTAAATGTACTTTAAGATAGTAGAGAAAGTGAAATCACAGATTTTTTAAAGAAATAGTAAGGATTAGATGGAGAGCATGAGGGAAGTGAATTTTACAAAAATTTTAAAAAAGTGACTATCATTTTTAAAGGAAATTACGTAGGGTTTATAATTGTTTAGGAATTTTCTATTTTAATATTCTAATTAGTTATCTAATATCCGTGGGCGGGAGCTCCGTATTCTCCATGAGGAGCGGCGTGGGCAGCAACGTGGTGGACTGGAGCATGTACAGCAGCGTGTCCAACAAGTCCATGGTTATAAACTAGAGAAATTTAGAGTAAATTTGAATATTAGTTGGATGTTTTTTGAAAAAGTTAAGTGTTTTAATCATAAATTTTAGAAAATTTCAATCTGGATTTTGAGGCATTTTTAGCAAACTTTAGAGAATGATGAAATTTTCCAAGATTATTTTGACTTTTCAATAACTTACCGACTGGATGAGCTTGTTCTGAATATTGATGATGTCTTACAACCTTTTCGTGGTGTGGGATAACTCTAGTAACTTGTTGGTGGTATGGGATGAGCTTGGTCTTGGTTTGTTCATAGTTGTGGATGACGGGTTGAACAACTTTAGTTTGATGGACGTTGTGTTTCAACAAGTTGTTTTCATGGATGATGTGCTGTAAAGAAAATATTATGAAAATTAGCCCAAATTCATTTTTTGAAAACTTTATTTATGACAAACTTTGTGGAGGTTATGTTGATGGATCTGAAATTAATAAATAGAATTATTGATATGATTGTATTAGTGGCTTTAATAGAGAGCTTACGTTGTGGTGATGGATGTTATGTTTGTGGATGTTGTCTCTCAAGATTTGTTTGTGGTGTTCGTGGGTTTCAACAACATTTTGCTTGTGAGCTTCTGAGGTAGAGACTTGATGTTGATGATGGTCATACTGTTAAAAAAATTCAAAATTATTTTCAAAATTTGCTTAAATTTAAGACGTTTTGAATCAAATTCTGAATAGTTTAGATTGGCAATTTTCTATAGATTTTTAAAAATATATAGGTATAGATAGATACTTACATTGTGTACTTTGTATACATGTTGATGGGTATCAATCACTTTTGGTGGGGCTTCCCAAGCACCTATTAGTAAAAATCACAAATTTTGTAAAAAATCATCAAAATTTTGCAAAATTTTTGAGCAAACCTCCATGTGTGTATGAGACGGCGACTGGAGCTACATGATGATGGGCGTGGGCGTGAGCATAGCCATGTCCATGGGCATACCCGTGGCCGTGATGGGCATATCCAGCGGCATGATGTCCAAATAAATCTCCCTAAAATAGCCAAACAAATTTATAATTTAGTAATCATTTAAATTGGCGTTCAAGTAAACTACTAATCCTGGAAATTCCATATACTTTTATGCAAATATCTATCTATATTATGTATCTATATAGGTACTTTCAAAATTTTGATAATTTTGACAAATTCTTTTAAAAATACTGCATAATTTCAATAAGCAAAAATTTGAACCTATAGTTAAAGTAGCACATTTTATGATCTACAATTCCAGATAAAAACTTTGGAAAATATTTCAAAAAGTACTTAAGGATTATTCAATATAGGTAAATTATATTGGGTAGGGTAAATAGGTAGGGTAAATAAAGTTCTAAAAATTTGAAAATAAAAGAAATTCTGAAATTTTTCCAAAAAATAAGAATCTCTTTCAGTTTATTTTGTTTATAGGGTACTTAAAGTATAAATAAATAAATAAATAAATAAAATTCCTGCTATGATATTCGAAAATTTTAAAAATTTCAGAATTTTTTTTCAAAAAAAATGACTTACAGCTGAAGCAGATGACAAGAGAACACTTAAAACAACGAATCCGATCATTTTGATATATAAATTCTGTAAAAAAAACGAAAAAAAACCAAAGAATTAATCCACAATAGCCCCAAAATTTACAAAATTTTTGCAAGGTATGACTTACATGTCTTTGTAAGACTTGAGAACTTGAGAAAAGGCTTGTGATTGTTTTGAGCTCTGCTGAGCAACTGACTTGATCTGTGTAACTACTCCTGTGCTTTTAAACACTTTCTTTTATACTAATTAATTCACTTTTCGACTTGGAATTGTATCATTCATTCATACATACACCTATATTACCTATGTATGATAGCAGATAGCCCATATACAAGTATTTGACCTACCTATCACCATTATATAATCTCATTGTATATTTTACAGGTATAACTTACTCATAAGTTCATAGGTAATTATACGGATTATACGGTTGACCCATAAGAGTCAACTAATTCTAATTTTCAAGACAACTTTTAAGTGGCCAAATTGCATTTCAAGGAAGTGCTTTGCTTTACATTTTTCTTATTACATTTGAATCTCTAGTACCCTACCTACACCTATATAGTAAGTACCTACGTGTACGTGTATGTATCCCTACTAAATAAGCCTATTAGAAAATTACACAAAAATCTGTGTAGGTAAGTAAATTAAATAGGTAGTCCACTACAAGATATTGAGTAAAACATTAAAAATTATATTTTTCAACAATTTTGTAATCTCTACTTGTACTACTAGAACTAGTACTACTGCCTTATAGTAAAGATGCATCAATACACTTGCATGTCAACTTTTTTCGATTTTTTTTTTTCTACATTTTACTAGATCTGTTTCGAATTAGTCAACAAACCCTTAACTTTTGACTTTTGCCCTCCCTTTCAAATCCTCATTTGGTTTGGGATTTTGGTTGTCATTTTATGTATTTTTGTATTTATGTATGTCTATCTACTAAATATATGTACCTACTGATATGACCACCTGAGGTGATAATTTTATAAATTATATAAATGGCTTATTTAATACATATAAATATAAGCATAAGTGGTAAAGAAATCACAGTAGGAATGTAAAATAGGTAAATAGGAAATGCATCTTGTTTTTTGAGATTGATGTATGAGATTTCAATTTCAGAATATGATTCAATTAAGAGCAAAAAATTGCATTTTTTTTTCAAATAAAATACATGTAATCGATGGGAATTGTAATTGGATACCTCGATAATTGATTTTTTATGACATACTTACATGATTCAATATTATTTGTCAAAATGATTATGTATAAGTCATTTACTTTGTAATATCATAGTGGAAGGCTAATTTTTATAATTTTTCAATCAAATAAGACAAATGGGTAATATAAATCAGTGCAATTTGGTCCAAAATCCAGGCAAAATTTTACTAAAGCATTGCAAAATAAATGGTCTTGCAAAATAAAAATATCTGTAAAAATACTCGTAATACACATTCTGATTCTAAAAAACCGAAACTTTAGAATTGAAAACACTAAAAATTGCATTCAAAATATTAGCCATTTGATTATTCTATACTTCCATAATAATTTCAAAATATATGTAGGATTCTCTCTATAGGTATAGTAGGTACTACGAGTATACGAGCAATAGTTAATTTAGGTTTTTCGGGTTTTTTTAAACAAAATTTTGTCAATAAATTAACTATTCGTTCTCATATTGTGATCTAAATTACATAGTTTAAGTGCCTAGTTATTTCTATGCTCAATTTCCCATACTGACAGACTCTATTTTATAAAAAAGGCATTGAAAACAGGGTTTGACTTAGGGTGGAACGCTGGTTCGGATTTTTAGACTAAATACAATTTTTTAAATTTCTGACATTTGAGA
>JAQIXA010002520.1:0-17573 GCA_034699045.1 Nanhermannia cf. coronata Gr-Ori-00579 | reverse complement strand
TTAGGTTAGGTTTGTGGCGAAAAGGTGGATTGCCAAACCTCCTGGAGGTCAAAATTTGGTGCGAAGCGCCAAATTTTGACCTATGACCTTTGGCACCGCACGGTTCCGGGACCAAATTTTTTGAACTCCCCTTGGTCCAAGGATAATTTTGATGTATTGGTTTTGCATCCTAGGTCGTCGGGGAGAGAACTGCCCGGATTCCGAAATCTAACCAATAAGCTCATTTATTGGACATAAAAATATTGATTTTAAATAAGGATTTAGTTATAGTTTAGATCTACAAAATATTGCCGGATAAAAATTGACCTACCACATCATTCTCCAGGAGCACCATTGTCCAATGAACACACCTACTTTAAGCACAATTATTTAACAACAATTATAGGCACAATTAAAAATACAAATAATTAACAAAAATTATAATTAAATTAAAAACTTGTCAATATTGCTAATTGCTACCGGATCGGATCACTTTAACTTTACACTTTCTTGTAAGTTAAAACTCATGCAAAAAGTACGCCATTTAGAAAAAATGAGAAGATTTCAGCAGAATTTCGGGGCAAATGGCCCGATTTTTGGACTTTTTCAACTCAAAATTCAATTCTTCTAAAAACCTTTTTTGCACTTTGACCTTTGGTTTTTGGCTTTGGCTTTGTAAACTATATTAATTTTTAAGATTTAAAGGATATCTTCGGGTTATAATGGGCTTTCAGGCCTTTTTATGAGTTCAGTCCAGTTCCAGTTTCAATATAAAAAGGCCCGAAAGCTGAATTCAGCTGCTGAATATCCTTTTCTAAAATTCTCAAAAAATCATTAATAGATAATTTGCATTTTGCATTTTGCATTTCGGGTATTTCTTCAAGATTTTGTAGTACCAGTAATAAGTACCCTACCGGTAACCTGCACCGGTTTCTATGCTAGAAATATGAAAATAAGTCATTTAAGTAGATATTATTCAAAGTTGAGACCATTTTTTTGAAAAATTTCTAAAAAGGCATGTTTCCTTATACGAGTACAATTTATAAAGAATTGATAAAGATAGTTATTTATTAGTCAAATTCAAATCCAATTGAATCCAAAGTAGTTTATAAAAATAACAATTAGGTAGGACATAATATAATTGGGCATTGCATTGTAAATTTTAGAAAAAGCATTTTAGAGTTGTTAAATTTTAAATGACTCATATTCATAATGACATGTCAAATATTTATTATTAAGTGTCAATCAATTTTGTGACAAATTGCAAGCAAGTTTATGCCTACAAACTTGCTTGCAATTTCTAATTATTATAAATACTTGAAGGCTTTCAAGCTTTTATACGGAATTGAATTGGAATTTGGAATAGGTGTTATACTCGTATTAGCAAAGCTTCTCATAATTAAATTTAAATGTTTTTGAAATAACTATACTTATTAACATTAAACTTATTATTAGGCCTAGCTGGCTGTTACCAATCTCATAAAATATATACTACAATAAGTGTGAGTTTAACATGTCATAAACTTTTATTTGATATTTTATACACTTAAGTACACTAGGCTATATTGCAAGGTAATTTGGAATTTTGAAAAAGAATCCTTGGACCTAATCCAAGTTATACTTTGAGATTTTATTAGAATTTTGAAATATAATTTTATGATAATGTCTTGCAAGCACTAGTAGACTATGTAGATCATAAAGGAACTACCTATCTCGAAAAAAATATATTTCTAGGTGTTTTATATTCAGAGGCAGAGGTTTACCTTTTAAAGAAGTCTAAAGGATCATGTATACTTTATAGAGAAGCTTTACCTTAACATTTTATTAAAAATTTCTACAGATTATCGAATTATCTGTATGTGATAGATTAGATGGATTGATGGATTTTAAGAGCCTTTTCAGGTATTCTCTAGTTCTATTTTTTGAAATTTTTGAGATTTAAGAGTTTAAGGTCGGTTTTTGTGCCATTTTTTTGCAAAAGAATATTCAAGTACGAGTCGTAGTATTTAATAGGAAATGATGTGTATCTGTAAACTTTGCCTTTGACATCTAATTCTGCTGACTCTAATCTATTTGTCGGATCTACAGCCAAATGCCAATAATATTTTGCTCAAAGTCAATTACAACTACAGTTATATGTATTTATAGCTAGGCCATTCCTACATGTATTAGTACTGATAGTAGGTGTTTTTGTAAATTTGAGTAATCCTTGACCTCGTAACTCATCTGCCAAAAAAACCGAAAAAAAATCGAATTAGCCGTGAGTTAAACAAAGTAATATTTATCTTTAGTCATGTCATCATCAAAAGAAGCCAACATTATTTATATTTTTTTTTTTACAAAGAACGCAAAATCTGACAACAATAAAGTTTTAGTTAATTAAAGTTTAAGGGTAACGCCTGCTTTTTTAGGCCGAGACAAGACAAAGTCTATTTTTATTTTTTTAATACATGTACTTACCTATAGTAGTAAAATGCCCGCTTTTTTGCGATTAAACAGAACCGTGTAAAATTTATTTTCTGTGGTAAAGTAACACACTATAATTATGTGATAGAGCTGGAGAAAAGGGACTTTTTCAGCTTTCAAAATTTTCAAAATAGCTTAATTTTCCAGAAAATTTCGAATTTCCAAAATCTGACTTTCAAGAGGGTTGAAATTTTCTGGAATTTTCTGGAACCTTTAAAATTTTCTCTGGTAGTGTCTTTATAGGATAAGAAAAATTGGAAAATAATTGCCAAAATTTGAGAACTTTACTCGAACTTTACAAGGAAAAGACTTATATTCTTATCACCGAAATCCTAGATTTATATTTATGTTTACTAATGTAATCTGGTCGAAAACTAGGATATCAAATTGAAATGTCATAAAAATATCCCTTTAAAATTGGGTATAATGAATTTCGACCGAAATATTATGCCAAATTAATGAGATTTTGAGCTTATTAATTAGAAATTAAGGCCTCCCTTTTCTCCAAATCTATCACATATGCATTTACTTAGGTATTTAAAGCTTTTACTAACAACATGTAATAGGTAGGAATAGTATTTGCAACTTTAGTAAAATACACAAGACCTATTACTATTAGACAAAATGCCATTCAAGTTGTGCAAAAGTAAATATGGCAAATGAGAATTTAATTAATTTCAGATTTCTACGTCTACGTAGCTATACATATGTGAACATTGAAATGAAATATTCAAAATATTCGGAAGTTGTGTAAAAAGTTCATCAACTCACTTTTTATCTTTATCTTAAACTTTAGATTTGTAATACATAGTTATCGTATAAGGGAAACCAGTATACCTGATACCGTCAGAAAAAATGACCAGTATTTCAGCAAAAAAATTGCCCAAAAAAGGCATATTGACAACGAGGCTAATTTGTGAATAAAATTGTATAGAGATAAGTTTAAGTATAGAATATTTTTGCATTTTTTTGATTATTCTTCAAAATCTTTAAATTTTTATTTCTCTTATTTTTATAAAGAGTATGATTTCCATATCTATAAAAAGGGTTTCAAGTTCAAGTACCCCCCACAGTATTTGTAAAAGTGTTTGAATTATAGCAGTCATTATTTTCTACAAAAGTCGAAAGTTCCTTCTCATTTAGGTGTTTTAAATCACTTTAATTTGAGAATTCGAAAATTGAGACTAATAGTCTATAGGGAATATTATAAGGGACAATTTTTTATGTCAGTATGCCAAATGTGGGGGAAAAATGCATAAAATAAAATCGAGAATATGCAACGGAAAGAACTCGAAGAAATATTTAAAGAAATTATTAATCTGATCAAATCAACCAGATATACTCTTAGAATGTATCTACAAAAAGTTACAGGATTCTACTTTTTTTGATATTCGATATCAAAAGTTCATGATAAAAGTAAATCCGGAAATATTTAGGATTTGTGGGGGTGTTTATCTATGTATTTGTACTTGAGTCTTGAGCTAGAGTTTGTATTTTTTTCTAGGTATAATGTATACTGTATATTAGTATCATGGTTCAGGATGATTGTATGCAAAAATCATCAACAACTTGGTCTTTTAAATTTAAAATACAGCAGGATAGGTAGGTACGTAATGAAAATATTGTAAGATCCTTTTGGCAAAACCATCAAGATCCTTCCGCCCATGAACCGAGTGTAGCGAGTAGTAGAGAATTAAAAATTATAAAAAAAACATACACTACATAGATATAACTTTGAATTTGTCTATAAGTTTGTACCGTTTATTAGATACAAGTAAAGTAATACTTATGGTTAGAAAAAAAATATTCATAATGCAAGTACAACTAGGCTTTAATGAACTCACTGGAAGTTAATTATAAATTGTGCGAGCGAAGCGTTGAAAACGTCATTTTACCCCATTTTTCGGGGTCAAAGGTCAATTTTCTGGCTAAATGAATGTCAAATTTGGAATCTCCGCCATCGATTGACCCTAAAGTCAATTAAACCTCATTTTTGATTTTTCCCATTTGATTAACATGGAGAACCCTTAAAGGGTCTCCATGACCCCAAGGGGTGGGGCAATTTGAAATTTTTTTCGAGCATGCACAATTAGACCCTATAAGAGTCCTTCATGCTAAATTTGGTTAAAATCGGTCAAGTAGTTTTCGAGTTATGCCGCGAACAGACAGACAGACAGACAGACAGACAGACAGACGGACAAAGTGCAAGCAAAGTTGAATAGTAAGTGCTAGCTTCGCTCGCACAACTAAAGCCTAGGGACTAGGGCTTCATAAACCGATAAATTTTTACAAATCTGAAAACTTTTTTTATAAGAAACTGAATCAAACAAGATCCTTAAATCGGATCGAAAAATCCTTTTTTTGATTCAACCAAAATAGAGATGAAATCAAACTTTATTTTTTCTGAATTTTGAGTAATGTTACTTGTATACTTACATTTCAGACGGAGTAATAAAAAAAATTCAGTACTACAAGCATCATGTCCTATAAGGTTTTTCGTTGAGTTTTCGAGTTTTTGGACTATGGCCAATTGGCTAATTTTAGAAATTTTAGAATGATCATCATCAAAATTTTGTTCTTTAGCAGCAGAATCAGCATCATCAACGAGATTGTAGAAATCGGGTGAAGGTGTCTTCTTGCAGAGATCTCAGTCTACTTTCAGTCTCTTTCCACCCATATCTTTTTCATCTATTAAAGTGGCAAATTAATCCACAAATATCCTCACTTACAATCAAACTACAATCAGCATAGTACCCATAATACTAGAGTTCAATTCATCGATAATTTTTTTTTGAAATTTTAAGATTTTGAAAAATGGTTTACGAATCTGATTATTCGACCCGAAGGGTATACTCGACTTCGAGTCCTAGACCGGTCATCTCAACTACCTACTCATACTCGGTAAGCTACACTTTTGATTTCAAAATTGTCCAAAAATTATTAGATAAAATCATAAAAAAGGCAGTTTTTTTATACTGATAGATACTTTTAGCCTATAGTCTCTTTATAAGGCTCTTTATATAAAGTATAAATTGCTTTAATTGAAACAATTAACCATATTTTTTGCTTATAAATTGACGATAAATAGAGTAGACCCAAAAGAAATCAGAGATTTGTTGGACCAGTAGTAAGCTCTAGGATCATTCGAGTCCCATATAATTATGACTCGGAGGATTTGCAGTTTCTTGGACGGCCGGTAAAATTAATCATTTTAAAGCTTCAATAAAGCCTATTAAAATCTTCTAAAAAGTAAAGCTCAAACTTATCCAATTATTGATTTGATACAAAATTCAAAATTGATACAAAATCTTCGATATAAAAATCATCGATTTGTAAAAAAGCACGATGCACAAGCACTTGAATGCTCGCATAGATTGCATATTAAATTGCATGATCAGTACACAGATTTCCATTAGAAACTTAGCCAAAATGTAGGATATAGAGTAGTAGATTAGATTCTAGAGTTGCATGATATATTTGTGAATAATCTTAACTAATCGCTCATATCAGTAGGGTGTAATTTCTGTATAAGGTACTTGTACAAAAAATTCGGTCAAAATGCAATTTTGAGAAAATAATAATATCTTGAACTTTTAGAAATTTGAAAATTTGATTCAAATTCATTTTATTGTACTTTCTCTAGAAGGTACTTTTAGAAAACTATCTTTATAAGGTACCTAAAAGTACAAAAGTTAAATTTTTTCAAGATTTTTAAGTTTCTTGAGATTTTCCTAAGGATTGAAAATTCAACAAGTTGCCTTTTAAATTTTGACTTTTTAGAAAAAGTATGAGAATAAGTCTACTTTATGTAGGTATAAATCTGATATGTCATTTTCAAGGACTTTAGTAGAAGTACCTTATGCAGAAATTCTATTCGTTAAGTAAAGAAGGGTAATACGGTAAATTATGAGATAGCCAGGATTAGAATTATGTTTATCTTGAGACTTCAAAATGCACTATACGAGATAGTCAAGATAGTATCTGTAGTCAAGATAGGATTTTTCGGGTTTTGTAAATACCTTACATTTTATAATATTTATTTTTGAGATGAGGTATATTTCTTATGAGATAAGTCGTCCCATTAAATCTACTTGATAGTTAAGTATAGCTGTACTTGTATATGTTAGTGAATCTGACGTCAGTTGGTTTTTCTCTAAATGTTTGGCCTTTCAAACTTTAAATAGACGCCCTCACGGCACTATGTCGCGGTTGACACGCCGTCCAGGCCAAAGGTCGAGGAGTCCAACTACTCGAGGTCCTACAGCTCCTCAACCAGCTCCAGCACTGGGACCGGAAGTGGACCAGGTAACCGGTCACATACTACCAGGACAGAATCTACCACAAGGAATGACGGATATGGACCAAGAACCAGCTCCTATTCGTCAGAATATTCAACAGGAACTGGTCCAGGTGGTGGACCATCATATTTCTCGTCTGCTTCATACAAGTCTCCATACACTGGAACTGGTGGACGGTCTTTCAGAACCTTTAATTATCACTAAATAATCAAAAGAACCACCAGAATATCAATCAAAACCATCATAAAATGATCAAAAATCTAAATATCCTTAAAACCATCTGCTGGTCTATTAAGTACTGCTTAAACCTGATATAAATTTTATTTTAATTATAACCTTAAATGCACTAGCTTTGTCCTAACAAATATTTTTTTAAAGGGAAATGAGCAAATCAGAAAATCTAATTTAGATCTGAGAAAAATCTAAAATTTGGTTTCTTGATTTGAACATTTCCCTTGTAACTTGATGTATGGTACATTTAATGGAAAATTGTATTTTTGTTTTTATTTATGTATTTTTTTGTGGATACTACGAGATAAGAACATACTCTATAATATATCCAAAAAACCATATTGATTAATATTTTAATTATTTACTTTAAAAACTAAATAAATACTTGTGTTTTAAACTGGAATGAAATGTGACTTTATTAAAAAACGGGATCTTGACAAACTGAAGGCATTTTGATCGTTCATTTTTAATTAGTTTATACAAACAAATAGTTAGGGAATTAAATTATTCATAGTCATGTCCTACTATTAGGTATTTAGGTGATTAATTAGGCAAATTTATGCAAATATTTAGAGATAACTTGACGTCAGAATTCAGAATTACACCAGATACAGATTATCTATAAGCCCAAAATTTCTAGAATAGTCAAAATTTGGAAAATTAGCAAATTTTGGATCAAAATTTTGGAAATTTTTGGGGATTTTTGAGGATTTTTTTGGGGATTTTTTCGAGTATTTATCTAGGTATCATTGTCAGTTCTAATACTATAAACAAAAGAAATGGGTCTAGAATTTTTTTAAATGGGGGAAAATGCATGTGTGTGGCATTTTAGTTGGCATAAATTTGGCTAAAATTGTAAAATGGCCATGGGCCAAAATGGATAAATTTATACTCTTATTATAATGCTAGTATAGTATATTATAGTGGCTAAAGAAGATTTTACAAAGTATTTTTTTAAGAACAACAAAATAAATTTTTAACTTGTTTAAAAAACACACATGCAAGTTAGCTTTTAGTGAAGAAAACAGTACAATTACTTATACATATACTATAGGTACATACTGTAAAAGTATTTACAACATCCTGTTGAACAATTTGAACCAAAATTCTAGATCTATTATTTCTGATTTTTTTAGCCGAATCTGCCATTATCTCGGGTTTATTTGACCATACTGCCTGGACCGTATCCTGGAAAGGTACACCTTGTGTGAGGACTTCAAAATGAACCGAAAAATAGCAAACAAGCACACATTATTACATGTTTTTTACATACAAAATCATATTTTGAAATTAGGGATACTGAAAACTGAGACTTTTCTTTAAGATATTTAAAAAATTCTAGAAAAGTTCTAGAAAGAATTAAGCCATATTACCTATAGACATAGGTAAAAAATGAAGTGACTTTTAAGTCGAAATTTTAAGAGATTTTATAATCTAAAAGACCATTGAGAATTGAGATCTGAAATACTCAAGTTAAATGCCCATTTCAAGTAATCTTGTCTCAAATTTCAATTTTGAAATCCTAGATTTCGTTCAGTAATGTACAAAAAAGAACGAAAAGTAGGATTTCGAATTGAAAATTGAGATAAGGTTACGATTATGCATAAATATAAAGGATAATATGATATACCTATGTTAAAAAAAGCCTTTATTAAAGATTTATCCACTGGAAAAAACTGAAATTCACAGAAATCAACTTTTTCATTGAAAATTTTGACTAAACGGATTTTGAATTCTTGAGAAATTCCAAAAGCATTTTTGAAATTTGTACTTAGGTACTTCTTAAAACTTAAAATTAATTTCATCTCTATACTGGTTGAATTTACCTCTATATTTTTGGTCTAACTTTACCTTTAATTTACCCCTGTATGAAAAACCAAATTTCTTTTAGATTGGTTTAGTTTAGATTTTAAATTTTTTTTTGGATAAACACAGTAGGTGTGAAGTTACTTTAAGACCAAAAATATAAGAGGTAAATTCAACCAAAAATTAAATCGGGGTCGGGGACTTTTTGAAATTGACTATACAATCTGTAGCATTCTTATTTCAAACTATTTTGAAATCTTAGATTTAGTAATTTGTAAACAAATGAACGAAAACTAGGATTTCAAATTGAAAATTGAGATGATTATCAAAATAAGGTTAAATGAAAATGGGTTGAAATGAAACTTATTTAAGAAATCGTCATTTTTCTACTAAAATTTTGATAGGACGGATTTTAAATTTTTTAAATTTTACAATATTGAATATTATGATATACCTACACTAGGTATAGGTTCAATTTTTATAATTTATCACAGACTCTTGTAAAAGAGGATTAATGTACTTTTATACATATTTAGGCATGTAATTCATATTTTAATGTATGATTTAAGTTTAATTTCATCCCTACTTTGGTTGAATCTGCTATATATTTGGTTTGATTTTACACCAATATAAAATTGACCCAAAATTTTATTTGTTTAGTTTAAGTTAGGTCAGGCTAGGTTAGGATTTAAAAACATTTTTGGTTAATTTCATACATGAGTAAATAAATTTAGATCAAAAATGCGGGTAGATTCAACCATAATAGGGAATAAGGATAAGATTAAATCGGAGCCTTTTGGTATTTATAGAATCCAATGATAGAGCATAAAGTGTAATTAAATTGTCTATAGTAATCTACCAAGGACTTAAATCAAATATTTTGTCAAATTTTTGTCCAAATTTAAATAGAAATGATCAGGTATTTAATTTAATGGACACCCGACTAGTTTAAAGCTTAAAAGGACTTGACAAATTTATGAATTTTTGATAATTTGAGCAAATGTTCACACCTGTTCATTTACGTAGAACAAGTACCTTACATATACGTATAAATTTGCTTTATAAAAGTATATTTTTTTACATAAAAAGCTCAATGTTTACACAAAAATCTTGTTTGAAATTACCCAAAAATAATTATTATTTTTTTGATTTATTTGATGAAATCTGTGAAGAAATTCCGAACTGAAGCGGATTATTTATCTTGAAAGGAAAATATGTTGAGCACTTTTAAACTTTAAACTTACTCTGTACTATAGTAGGGTACTCATACTTATATGAATACTTGTATGTATCAGTAATAAAAGTAAAGAACAAGTGCAGATGTTCAACTACATATATCAAGATTCATAAAGTAAAAAACTTCTAATAATAATATCTGAAAAATGTGATTAGACTAGCCAAGCTACTTTTTTATCCGATTTTAAATTTAAATTCTATAAAAGAACAGGTGTTCGTTCCACCACTACATTTTTTGCATCCAACCAAATCAAAATTTGCGAAATTGGCTGAGAACTACACCCCATTCGTAGGGGAAACCTTCGAACTAGGAACTCATTATAAACTCAGATTATCAAAATTTATTTAAAAGCAATGTATGTATCCCAATCATTGTTACTTTATGACAAGCCTATATGTTTAAAAACGTGATTAAAAACGTGACCCTTAATCTCCAATTCCCTAAATCTCCAATAAATATCTGTATCTCTAATTTTTAAATTTTTGTATTTTTGTATTTTTGGGCATTGGAGATTTTTATTGGAGATTTAGGGAATTGGAGATTTAGACTGTGAATCGTTTAAAAATTGCCATAAATTTTGGGTCATATCGATATTGATACCTAAATGATTGCAGTTTTTTTGCCAATTTTGCAAATTTTTTGAGAAAATTTGACTGTTAAGATGTTTACAAGTTATCACAAAGTTTGTATTTTTGACATTTTTTGACTTTGATTGACCGAATTTAGGATCTTGAAAAGTGTCAATTAAAAAAAATTATAAATTTTGGGTTAATATCGATATTAGATACTCAAATTATTGCATTATTTTGATAATTTTGCAAATTTTTTGAGAAAATTCGATTGTTAAGATGCTCCTAATTTTCAAGTTATCACATTTACATATTTTTTGCATAATTGAAGCAATTTAGGATCTTGAAAAGTGTCAAGTAAAAAGGTTCTTGACTTCTTGATTTCCCTAAAGTAATTGAGATTCCTGCTGATCTTGAAAATATGATATTTATGAGGTTTTTCTCTAAAAAAATCTGCCACTTACCACGTCTTTGTTTCCAAAAATAATATCAAATCTATCTTGATAATCTCTTTTGGATGAGGCTGAGCTTTACTTTTTGGTCGATTTACGTAGATTGGATTATCTCTCTCTACTCTAGAGCAGATTGAGATTTAATAAATTTTGGAAATTTTTGGGGGTTTTTTTAGGGCCGAACTTTTAAGAGGACGATACCAAGACTGGCTCATCAGAGACTGGCGATAGTTGGACCACCACCCCACAGCTTGATGCGAGCTCAGAACTTGTACCAGGACCTGGAGGACTCTATAAACGACTCTCATCTCAGTTCTTCGATGATGCAGGTCGTGCCTTATGTGAGGAAACCCAGGAAATGTGTCTACCTTGAGGACTACTATAATCAGTACCCAGAGTACGAGGTCAGTCTCGAAAAGTGCCCTATTTTCAAAAAAAATTGTCCTTATTATTAGTCTTTAGTATAAAAGTTAGAAGATTCCCTAAAAAACCTAAAAAGTAAGCCCTATTTTACTTGAAATTACCACCTGAAAGTCGTTTTCCAAGTAAAAAATTGGACCTGGAAAGTGTTGAAAAATTGTCTAAACTTTCACCGACTTTTGTGAAGTACGAGGTCAGTTTTCGATAAGTGATTTTTCTAGTAAACAAATAAATTAGTCTTACATTATGTAAATAAAATCATCCTTTATAAGCCAAAATATACAAAAATCCAGGAAATAAGGCCTTGAGATTCCCCTACTGCTACGAGTAATTGTTTACTTTACTAGCTTGAGAATTGACGTGTTTGATTCTACTTTGTAATAGTACATGATTTGGATAAAGTTGAATATATTTTACCGAGTTTAAAAGTATGACTTTGCACTTAAGCCTTGGTTTAATTTTAGTCGTATATTTTATAGGTATGGGTATGGTATATTGAGTCCAAAATTTGGTTTCTCATTCTGAATTAATTATATGGTTTTAGATCTATGGATTTTGTATATTTTGGTTGAGATAAGTCTCTTAAATCTAAATGTCAAGTTTACCATGTGATTTTGAAGTATTTTGATTTATATAAGTAAATGATGTTTTGATAGGATTTGGAAATTGAGGCTCGTGACATTCGACGACAGGCTGCCAATATCATAACCAGGTCAAATTGGGGTATCAGGTCACCTTCAGCACAACCCTATTACATTTATCACTCGATCCCTCTCAGGTACATATATACATATATTTATGCAAAAATACAGTTTTATAAAGACTATTTTGAGACTCAAAAATGTACTTTTCTTGGTTTTGTATATAGGAGTCCAAGTGAGCTTCGCGAGATGGTTGACGTACGCCGTAAATATGTAACAGACCGACATCAGCTCGTTCTACCTATGAGCAAAATTCAATCAGGTTCGAGATTTTATTTTTCTTGAATTTTTTGCAAAAAAAAAAGAATTTCTATTCAAAAATTTCGATAAAACTTTGCATTAATAAAGCCTAACCTACCTCTTTTTGAAGGGATAAATATCTAGAGTTTGAGAATTGTAGTGTAGGTACCTTAGGTATTTTGTCAAAAGTACCTACCCTAATATTATTTGGTACCACTATATAAGTAGCTGTTTTGTAAAATGCTTTTAAAATATTTTATCTTTATTTTTATGCATTTTTTACAGAGATTTATAGGATGGCCCTTTACCAAGAGCCCATGAGAAAAGTCCCATACATTGGTAAGAAACCACATAAAATATTATGTAAATACCTTTAATATTGGTAGGCACTTAGGTACCTTCAGTATTTTCCAATTAACCTTGTCAAAAATGCAATTTTTTCCAAAAATATTGTCTTGAAAAGGACTCAACTCTTATCCTTAGATAGGTAGGAAGGTAGATAGCAAATCATGCAAAATACTTTGAGAATTTTTGAAGATTTCAAAGTTACCTACAAATGTATAATACCATAAATAAATAAATAAAATAAATAGGTAGTACTCATAGTATAAGAACATAAAAAAGAAAATAGCATAAAACTTAAATTATAAAAGTACTTTTGATATAATACTACTCGTACAGATATCATACCTACAAGTACTAGTATTTTTGAACTGGATATCTAAACTATAAAGTACCTTTTCTTTACCTTACCATGATCATCGAGTACCCTATGCCCTATTCAGGAGTTTTATGAATTGTATAATCTGTATTTATAAATTATTTTAAATTATTTTAAATGCCATAAGTAACTTATATTTAAGTACAGTCTGACATTTATTTTTCTTGCGTAAAATATCCCTTTCTATGAAATACTTTTAATGAACCCTTTTGTAATGATCTTAGCATGTGCTTTGGAGCATTACATTTATATAAATTTTAATACTATAAATCATTTACAAATTCCTACCTACATGAATTAATTGAATTTTTTTCAATTAGTAGTACATTTGTATAAAAGTACTAATTCTAAGTACCTACCTAAGGTACTTAAATAAACAAGGCATCTTAACTTTATTAAAAAAAGGCAATTATTTTATTCAAGATATTAGACCTTCCTACGATGTTTACCATTAGCATTAGTAATAGGTATTTTGTATTAATGAACTGCTCTTATGTACTCTGGAATTCTGTGAATTTTTTCTAAAACATATTAATTTAGTTATTAAATGTACTGTTGGAGAATTTCTAAGAACTATAAGTAAATACATAGATATATACTTAGGAATATCGATACATTCAGTACATTATTATTACCCTACATTTTATTCTTCTACTATCAGTAGTAGATACCTATACTTTTTATATTTTTAATAAGAGTTTGAAGTAGAAAAATGCATTATCGTATTTATTTTTAAGGATAAATATAGCATAGGTAAATAAATTGGTAATACAAGTAGGCATTAGGTAAATTAGTATAAACTGATCTTGAAATAAATTTCAACCGTATTATCTGACTGTCTGGATGACAAATAAGTCAATTATTTCTGAAAAAAAGATAAATACTCGTACCTAGGTATAATTTCCTTTTGTGAATTTTTAGCTAAAAATATAATTGGAAAAAGATACCATATAATGTTACCTTATTATTAAGGGACTTTAGCTTTAGACCAGACTATTCTTAAATTTTCGAGAAATTCAAGACTAAATAAGGGTTTATTGGTTTATATCCAAGAAATAAGACTAATGATTTGTAAAAAATCAAAATTCAGAGATTTTTAAAGGTAGGTATTTCAGATCTGAAATTTAAAAAAAATCGACTAATAAAGGTCAGTCTTTCCTTAAGGACCTTACAAGTATGTAGTACCTTATGTAGCAGGTATTTTTGGCCAAAATTGCTAAAAAAGTCAACTGAAACTAAAATTCTTCAATTTTTTTTTTTAATTTTGGCTTTCAAAGTACCCTAGGTACTTATACAAAGCCTTAAGCCTGTATAAAAACTAAGAATGATTATAAGACCCCTTTTCTCTAACTCTACCACAAACTGACATAATGACGCATTTTTGTCATTTTTCTGATCATATTTCTCATCTAATCTTTCAGGTCGAGCCAATTTAAGCTGCTTATCTTTTGCTGGAGGTCGACCCATCTCAAAACGTATATTCCTATATACCATTCCTTATAAAGTACTCTCTGTATAACGTATCCCAATACTTTAGGTCGACGATTTTACCCAGAAGATGACAAGATCAAGGATTTTGTGACATTCAGGTCATTCTATTCAGCTCTGAGAAATGTGGCCAACAACTACGTTCTCCCATCTAAGGAGTACAAGAAATTACGTATGTTAAAATCCCCTTTAAAAATCAAAAAAATTTCAAAAATTCTCAAAAACCTTTATTATTATTATTTTAATTTATAACTCACATCTACTCACACATTACCTAATACATTTATTTTAATCTAGATACATCTGTACAAAAAAACCAACATTTACTCTTTTTTTTGTGTATTTTTTTATGTAATACCCTGTATATATGCTTTCCTTTATTTCATAGTATTACTAGTGTATAACAAAAGCTAACTCTGAAATTTCTTTTTTTTCTTTATTTCTTGTTGTAAAACTTGCCAAATTTCCTTCAAATATTCACAAAATCCTGAAAGTATCCTCACAAACTAGATTCGGTATAAGGTACTTGAGAAGGTATTTTTTTGTGTAGTATGATTCTGATCTTGAGCTGATTTTTGAATCTATTCTAGACTTCAGTGTACCACGATGCATTGTATACGTATATATGATGCAAAAAAATTGCTCAATTCTGTGATATATTTATATAGTGATATGCTCTATTTGTTTCTCTATCTCTATCTCTTCTTATCTTTATAATCTATCTTAAAGAGCGGCAAAAAATACTGTAAAAAAGAAAGATGATTATTTATGAGACTTTAATGACAGGATCTCATATGTATCTGAAATCTCTGAATATGATTGTGTAGTTTAGGGGAATGATAAAATAAACATTTATTTTTATTATATGTCTGACTTAGCACTGTACCAACCCCTTTACCGAAGTAAAAAGACTATCATGGGAGATAAATCCAAGCCTGATGAGAAGAAAGTAAGCTTTTTTTTGCCCATTTTATTTTGCACTATTTTATGATTTTGCAAAAGGAAAACATGTGTTATACAGCTATAAATGTAGGTAGTAAAAGGACTATTATAAAAAGTTTGTTTGAATTTTAAAGAGTTGTAAATGTCAAAGAGAATAGAAATGGTCCTGAGACAATTTTGAGTTTCTTGAAACTTGACCCATAAAAGTAGAATTAAAAAGTCAGAATGTCAAAATGTCAAAGAAATTTGTCAAAATATGAATTTTTATAGTTAAATGTTAAGTCAAATAATCAACAAAAATGCCAAAAATTGACTCTATATTTTTAGGGTACGGTACATAAGAAAATTTAGCATCATTTTTGATGCTAAATCGAAAATTTTAAGATTTTTCTTATCGTGTTTTTAGACTTGATATAAAATACTATCTAGTATTGCTATCTATAGTAGAATAGACTCATGACCAAATTTAAAAAAAAATATTATATTTTGCTTTTTGACAAAGAATTTTAAGGGACTTAATATTAGAAGTAAATTGAGTATGGTTTTTCCAACACTTTTATCAAGATTTCAAAACCTAGATTTCTTATAGATCAAATAGACAAAATCTAAGATTTCTATTTGAAAATTTTGAAGAAATAAAAAGCTGAGGCTTTGTTTTAATAGCTTTATGTAAATGGATAGTAAAAAGGTTATTTTAGATTTAACGAGGATTTTGTATGGTTTTTTTTCAGTCAATTGAAACGGAGTCAAAATGGGTAACTCGTGCAATGGCTGGTGAAAAACCAGAACCCCCCAGAGCCAAACCTGCCAGTGAAATCTCGACTAGTTTCGTGATGAAATCACCTCGAAAATCCATCGTAGAAGCACCACCAACACCACCACCTGTTGAAAAGGAGATTTCCACCAGTTTTGTAATGAAATCTCCAAGAAAATCCGTTGTTGAATCACCACGTGTGATCGAAGTGGCTGAAGATGAGCCAGCCAATGTGTTCCTTAAGATTCCTTCTAAATCAGTGAGTCATGAAGATGATGTTGAACCTCCAAAACCGGAAGTGAAAGCCGAGGAACCGGTAGAAGAAGCTCAAGAAGTTGCTGAAGAACCTCAAAAAGAACCAGAACCAGCTCCAGAAGAATCCCCTGTACAAGAAGCTGAAAAAGATGAAAGTCCAGCTGAAGTAGGTGAAGTAGGTGAAGTTCAAGTGACTGAAACTGAAGCACCATCTGCTTCAGAACCTGCTGAAGAATCTAAGGGTAAAATTGACATCAAAGGTTCTTAAAATTTTTGGTATAATTTGGTGAAGTTTTCGAAAAAAAGCGATAAAGAAATCGCTATTACTTTGTATATATCTAGGTATGTATAAGAAGGTTGAGTTATAAATCCTTATTTTTATTTTATTATTTTTGCCCAAATAAACTTGATTCCCATCCTGAACAAAATGATCTCCTGATGGAAATCCTCCTCCTCCTCCTGTACAATTGTATATATAACACTTAATCATATATGTGTAAACACTAAAACAATTTACAATTACATGACAAAAATAGCATTAGATTTTATAATTTTTGAAAGATATTTTAAAGGGTTACAATCATAATTTTAGCAGCAGCAGTAGCAGCAGTTGAAGCTTCAGTTCCAGCACCTGTTGAAGTTAAAAAAGTGGCTGAAGCTCCACCCACACCAGTTGTAGAAGAAAAACCAGCTGAAGTTGTACCAGCACCAGCTGAAGTTGAAGTTGAGAAAGTTGAAGAAGTGTAAGTTAAAAAAATCCATCCTTCAAAATTGAATTTTTCCATCACTTGTGAATCAATTATGACCACCTGTGAATATTTCTATTATCTATCTACCTACCTACTTCTTTCAATATTTTTCGAGAAATATTTGCACAAATTCGATTTACACACACACGTCATATACAGTGGAATCTCTCTATGAGGCACCTTTACAATACGGGAATTAAAATAGACGTAGATTTAAATCTACGCTTCAAATCTGCGGATACTTTTGGGGGGGGGAGTAAGCTGA